>OX387260.1:2904343-3014343 GCA_947562095.1 Branchellion lobata
TTAGATTAGATTAGATTAGATTAGATTAGATGAGATTAGATTAGAATAAATTAGATGAGATTAGATTAGATTAGATTAAATTAGATTAGATTAGATTAGATTAGATTAGATTAGATTAGATTAGATTAGATTAGATTAGATTAGATTAGATTAGATTAGATTAGATTAGATTAGATTAGATTAGATTAGATTAGATTAGATTAGATTAGATTAGATTAGATTAGATTAGATTAGATTAGATTAGATTAGATTAGATTAGATTAGATTAGATTAGATTAGATTAGATTAGATTAGATTAGATTAGATTAGATTAGATTAGATTAGATTAGATTAGATTAGATTAGATTAGATTAGATTAGATTAGATTAGATTAGATTAGATTAGATTAGATTAGATTAGATTAGATTAGATTAGATTAGATTAGATTAGATTAGATTAGATTAGATTAGATTAGATTAGATTAGATTAGATTAGATTAGATTAGATTAGATTAGATTAGATTAGATTAGATTAGATTAGATTAGATTAGATTAGATTAGATTAGATTAGATTAGATTAGATTAGATTAGATTAGATTAGATTAGATTAGATTAGATTAGATTAGATTAGATTAGATTAGATTAGATTAGATTAGATTAGAGAAGCTTGGATCTGGAATAATTTTATTTCAACTTTTAGTAACTCTCATTTATTTTTAAACTTCAACACAAAACAATAACAATAACACTTCGAGTAAACAACTTTTTGTTTGTTTCGGTCATCGAAACAAGAAGTGAACAAAGCATCATTCCAAAAATTTCTCAAAATAGTTGGAAGGTTCTGGAAGGTTCTGGAAGGTTCCGGAAGGTTCTGGAAGGCTCTGGAAGGTTCTGGAAGGTTCTGGAAGGCTCTGGAAGGTTCTGGAAGGTTCTGGAAGGTTCTGGAAGGTTCTGGAAAGCACAAGAAGGTTTTAAAAAGTAACAGAAAATTTTAGAAAAATTTATAAAGTTCTGAAAAGTGCTAAAAAAAGTTGAAAATTAAGAAAGTTGTTTGGAGATTAAGAAAGTTGTTCGAAGATTAAGAAATTTGTTTGGAGATTAAGAAATTTGTTTGGAGATTAAGAAAGTTGTTCGAAGATTAAGAAAGTTGTTCGAAGATTAAGAAAGTTGTTTGGAGATTAAGAAAGTTGTTCGAAGATTAAGAAAGTTGTTCGAAGATTAAGAAAGTTGTTTGAAGATTAAGAAAGTTGTTTGAAGATTAGGAAAGTTGTTTGAAGATTAAGAAAGTTGTTCGAAGATTAAGAAAGTTGTTTGGAGATTAAGAAATTTGTTTGGAGATTAAGAAAGTTGTTCGAAGATTAAGAAAGTTGTTCGAAGATTAAGAAAGTTGTTTGGAGATTAAGAAAGTTGTTCGAAGATTAAGAAAGTTGTTCGAAGATTAAGAAAGTTGTTTGAAGATTAAGAAAGTTGTTTGAAGATTAGGAAAGTTGTTTGAAGATTAAGAAAGTTGTTCGAAGATTAGGAAAGTTGTTTGAAGATTAAGAAAGTTGTTTGGAAATTAAGAAAGTTGTTCGAAGATTAAGAAAGTTGTTTGAAGATTAAGAAAGTTGTTTGGAGATTAAGAAAGTTGTTTGAAGATTAGGAAAGTTGTTTGGAGATTAAGAAAGTTGTTCGAAGATTAGGAAAGTTGTTTGGAGATTAGGAAAGTTGTTTGGAGATTAAGAAAGTTGTTTGAAGATTAAGAAAGTTGTTTGGAGATTAAGAAAGTTGTTTGGAGATTAAGAAAGTTGTTCGAAGATTAGGAAAGTTGTTCGAAGATTAAGAAAGTTGTTTGAAGATTAAGAAAGTTGTTTGGAGATTAAGAAAGTTGTTTGAAGATTAGGAAAGTTGTTTGGAGATTAAGAAAGTTGTTCGAAGATTAGGAAAGTTGTTTGGAGATTAGGAAAGTTGTTTGGAGATTAAGAAAGTTGTTTGAAGATTAAGAAAGTTGTTTGGAGATTAAGAAAGTTGTTTGGAGATTAAGAAAGTTGTTCGAAGATTAGGAAAGTTGTTCGAAGATTAAGAAAGTTGTTTGGAGATTAAGAAAGTTGTTTGGAGATTAAGAAATTTGTTTGAAAATTAAGAAAGTTGTTTGAAGATTAAGAAAGTTGTTTGAAGATTAGGAAAGTTGTTTGAAGATTAGGAAAGTTGTTTGAAGATTAGGAAAGTTGTTTGGAGATTAAGAAAGTTGTTCGAAGATTAAGAAAGTTGTTTGGAGATTAAGAAAGTTGTTCGAAGATTAAGAAAGTTGTTCGAAGATTAAGAAAGTTGTTTGAAGATTAAGAAAGTTGTTTGAAGATTAGGAAAGTTGTTTGGAGATTAAGAAAGTTGTTCGAAGATTAGGAAAGTTGTTTGGAGATTAAGAAATTTGTTTGGAGATTAAGAAATTTGTTTGAAAATTAAGAAAGTTGTTTGAAGATTAAGAAAGTTGTTTGAAGATTAGGAAAGTTGTTTGGAGATTAAGAAAGTTGTTCGAAGATTAAGAAAGTTGTTTGGAGATTAAGAAAGTTGTTCGAAGATTAAGAAAGTTGTTCGAAGATTAAGAAAGTTGTTTGAAGATTAAGAAAGTTGTTTGAAGATTAGGAAAGTTGTTTGGAGATTAAGAAAGTTGTTCGAAGATTAGGAAAGTTGTTTGGAGATTAAGAAAGTTGTTCGAAGATTAAGAAAGTTGTTTGGAGATTAAGAAATTTGTTTGAAAATTAAGAAAGTTGTTTGAAGATTAAGAAAGTTGTTTGAAGATTAGGAAAGTTGTTTGGAGATTAAGAAAGTTGTTTGAAAATTAAGAAAGTTGTTCGAAGATTAAGAAAGTTGTTTGAAGATTAGGAAAGTTGTTTGGAGATTAAGAAAGTTGTTTAGAGATTAAGAAAGTTGTTCGAAGATTAAGAAAGTTGTTTGAAGATTAAGAAAGTTGTTCGAAGATTAAGAAAGTTGTTTGGAGATTAAGAAAGTTGTTTGAAGATTAAGAAAGTTGTTTGAAGATTAAGAAAGTTGTTTGGAGATTAAGAAATTTGTTTGAAAATTAAGAAAGTTGTTTGAAGATTAAGAAAGTTGTTTGAAGATTAGGAAAGTTGTTCGAAGATTAAGAAAGTTGTTCGAAGATTAAGAAAGTTGTTTGGAGATTAAGAAATTTGTTTGAAAATTAAGAAAGTTGTTTGAAGATTAAGAAAGTTGTTTGAAGATTAGGAAAGTTGTTTGGAGATTAAGAAAGTTGTTCGAAGATTAAGAAAGTTGTTTGGAGATTAAGAAAGTTGTTCGAAGATTAAGAAAGTTGTTCGAAGATTAAGAAAGTTGTTTGAAGATTAAGAAAGTTGTTTGAAGATTAGGAAAGTTGTTTGGAGATTAAGAAAGTTGTTCGAAGATTAGGAAAGTTGTTTGGAGATTAAGAAATTTGTTTGGAGATTAAGAAAGTTGTTCGAAGATTAAGAAAGTTGTTTGAAAATTAAGAAAGTTGTTTGAAGATTAAGAAAGTTGTTTGAAGATTAGGAAAGTTGTTTGGAGATTAAGAAAGTTGTTCGAAGATTAAGAAAGTTGTTTGGAGATTAAGAAAGTTGTTCGAAGATTAAGAAAGTTGTTCGAAGATTAAGAAAGTTGTTTGAAGATTAAGAAAGTTGTTTGAAGATTAGGAAAGTTGTTTGGAGATTAAGAAAGTTGTTCGAAGATTAGGAAAGTTGTTTGGAGATTAAGAAAGTTGTTCGAAGATTAAGAAAGTTGTTTGGAGATTAAGAAATTTGTTTGAAAATTAAGAAAGTTGTTTGAAGATTAAGAAAGTTGTTTGAAGATTAGGAAAGTTGTTTGAAGATTAAGAAAGTTGTTTGAAGATTAAGAAAGTTGTTTGAAGATTAGGAAAGTTGTTTGAAGATTAAGAAAGTTGTTCGAAGATTAGGAAAGTTGTTTGGAGATTAAGAAAGTTGTTTGGAGATTAAGAAAGTTGTTTGAAAATTAAGAAAGTTGTTTGAAGATTAAGAAAGTTGTTCGAAGATTAGGAAAGTTGTTTGGAGATTAAGAAAGTTGTTCGAAGATTAAGAAAGTTGTTTGGAGATTAAGAAAGTTGTTCGAAGATTAAGAAAGTTGTTCGAAGATTAAGAAAGTTGTTTGAAGATTAAGAAAGTTGTTTGAAGATTAGGAAAGTTGTTTGGAGATTAAGAAAGTTGTTCGAAGATTAAGAAAGTTGTTTGGAGATTAAGAAATTTGTTTGAAAATTAAGAAAGTTGTTCGAAGATTAAGAAAGTTGTTTGAAGATTAGGAAAGTTGTTTGGAGATTAAGAAAGTTGTTCGAAGATTAAGAAAGTTGTTTGGAGATTAAGAAAGTTGTTTGAAGATTAAGAAAGTTGTTTGAAGATTAGGAAAGTTGTTTGAAGATTAAGAAAGTTGTTTGAAGATTAAGAAAGTTGTTTGAAGATTAGGAAAGTTGTTTGAAGATTAAGAAAGTTGTTCGAAGATTAGGAAAGTTGTTTGGAGATTAAGAAAGTTGTTCGAAGATTAAGAAAGTTGTTTGGAGATTAAGAAATTTGTTTGAAAATTAAGAAAGTTGTTTGAAGATTAAGAAAGTTGTTTGAAGATTAGGAAAGTTGTTTGGAGATTAAGAAAGTTGTTTGAAGATTAAGAAAGTTGTTTGAAGATTAGGAAAGTTGTTTGAAGATTAAGAAAGTTGTTTGAAGATTAAGAAAGTTGTTTGAAGATTAAGAAAGTTGTTTGGAGATTAAGAAAGTTGTTCGAAGATTAAGAAAGTTGTTTGAAGATTAAGAAAGTTGTTTGGAGATTAAGAAAATTTCAAAGAAATTGTAATTTTCATCGAAAGCTGGATACTTTTGAAACGTTCTGGAAGTTGCCATGAAGTTCTAGAAGCTTCAAACTTCTCACAAAGACCTACAAAAATATTCTGAAAATTTTTTTTAAAAAAAATTGAAGACTGCAATGGAGTTTTTGTTGGTGGTGGTCTTCGTGGCATCCTTCCTTGAAGGCCTCTTCGTCGGTATCTTTATTCGCTCATTTCCATTTATAGGCTTCGATTAATTGGAGTTCGAATGAGTTTAAAGACTTCAATTTAATTATTATAACTTCTAATTGGGATGGAGTTGATCATTTAATTGACGGCATTTTGATTGGGAATCAACTGGAAATCAGTTTTAAATACATTAGTAAATATGTATATGTTATTTATTAAATAAGAAATCAATTAATAATAATAATAAAAATAATAAAATTCACACGTTCAACCACGTGATCATAATTCCAGACGCCAGTCTACACCTTTTCAACAACTCCAAATCCACCGCTGGTGAGTCGAGAGTGAATAACCAACACCCTTCTCCGCCCACCCACACACAACCACACCCAGCCACACACAACCACACCTAGCCACACACAACCACACCAAGCCACAAACGACCACTCCTACTACACAAAACCACACCCAGCCACACACAACCACACCCAGCCACACACAACCACACTCAGCCACACACAACCACACCAAGCCACAAACTACCACCCCAACTACACAAAACCATACCCAGCCACACATAACCACACCCAGCCACACACAACCACACCCAGCCACACACAACTACACTCAGCCACATACAACCACCCCTACTACACCCAACCACATCTTACCACACCCAAAAGTATTTTAGCACCCGCTAACACATCCATCCACACCCTCTTAGGCAGCGACTCCGCCACACACATCGACACTAAACTACACACCGCCACTGATCCACACACCGCCTATGAGCCACACACCGCCACCACTGGCGGGAAGAAGTTCAGTGAACTGGTTACTGAAGAAGGGGGGAAGACTTCTCATCTGATGGTTTTCCTCGTGTCCATCGGAGTGTTTGCTGTTGTGGCTGCCATTATATTCTTCCTCTTCTTCTTTCAAGGCGGTGGGTGTTTGGTGGGTGGGTGTTTGGTGGGTGGGTGTTTGGTGGGTGGGTGTTTGGTGGGTGGGTGTTTGGTGGGTGGATGTTTGGTGGGTGGGTGTTTGGTGGGTGGGTGTTTGATGGGTGGATGTTTGGTGGGTGGGTGTTTGGTGGGTGGGTGTTTGGTGGATGGGTGTTTGGTGGGTGGGTGTTTGGTGGGTGGATGTTTGATGGGTGGGTGTTTGGTAGGTGGGTGTTTGGTGGGTGGGTGTTTGGTGGGTGGGTGTTTGGTGGGTGGGTGTTTGATGGGTGGATGTTTGGTGGGTGGGTGTTTGGTGGGTGGGTGTTTGGTGGGTGGGTGTTTGGTGGGTGGGTTTGGTGGGTGGGTGTTTGGTGGGTGGGTGTTTGGTGGGTGGGTGTTTGGTGGGTGGGTGTTTGGTGGGTGGGTGTTTGGTGGGTGGATGTTTGGTGGGTGGGTGTTTGGTGGGTGGGTGTTTGATGGGTGGATGTTTGGTGGGTGGGTGTTTGGTGGGTGGGTGTTTGGTGGATGGGTGTTTGGTGGGTGGGTGTTTGGTGGGTGGATGTTTGATGGGTGGGTGTTTGGTAGGTGGGTGTTTGGTGGGTGGGTGTTTGGTGGGTGGGTGTTTGGTGGGTGGATGTTTGGTGGGTGGATGTTTGGTGGGTGGGTGTTTGGTGGGTGGGTGTTTGGTGGGTGGGTGTTTGGTGGGTGAGTGTTTGGTGGGTGAGTGTTTGGTGGGTGAGTGTTTGGTGGGTGGGTGTTTGGTGGGTGGGTGTTTGGTGGGTGAGTGTTTGGTGGGTGAGTGTTTGGTGGGTGGGTGTTTGGTGGTTGGGTGTTCAGTGGATGGGTGTTTAGTGAGTGTTTGTCTGGAGGGGTTTTTAGTTGGACGTTTGGTAAAGTGTTTGGTTTTGTGATTGTTTGGTTAGATGGGTGGTTTGGGTGGTTGGTTAGATTGTTTGACTTTGGGGAAATTGGGATAAAAAGTAGAAAATAAAAAAATAGCAATTTCAGGATTCGTTCCTTTGTAGCGTCAAAAGTGCACAACAAAATTAAGCCTATCGAATGAAATTGAAATATCTTTTAATGATGGTTAGAAAGAAGAAATAATGATAGAGCTGTCAATAACGAAATAAATTTGTTCACAAACTTCTGATAAAGTATGTGTTGAAAGCCTCATGATTAATTTAAAGCAGACGACTGCTAGAACCGGTCTATAAGGTCTGTAACATTCTAGAACATTCGAGAGGACGCGTAACATTCGAGAAGACGCGTAACATCTTTCTTAGAGTTTGAATCCGTTGTAGTGCTGTTATAAAAGGGGATAATATTTTCTTTTATCTCCGAATGAAACAACAAAATAACAATTGAAATTCTCCCTTACATTCCTTCATTCATTTTTCATCCACTCTTCCACTTATCTATCCATCCATTATTCATTCTTTGATCCACTCATCCATTAACCCATCCATCCACCCATCTATCCATCCATTCATCCATCCATCAACCCATCCATCCACCTATTCATCTACCCGTTCCTCCACTCATCCATCCACCCATCAATCCACTCATCCATTCACTCATTCATCCAACCATTCACTCATTCATCCACCAATCCACCCATCCACTCATCCATCCACCCATCAATCCACCCATCAATCCACTCATCCATTCACTCATTCATCCATCCATTCACTCATTCATTCACCCATCCACCCATCCACTTATCCATCCACCCATCAATCCACCCATCAATCCACTCATCCATTCACTCATTCATCCATCCATTCACTCATTCATTCACCCATCCACCTATCCACTCATCCATCTACCCATCCTCCCAACCACCCATCCATCCACCCATCCATCTAATCATTCATCTATCCATTCACTCATTCATCCACTTACCCATCCACCCATTCACCCATCCATCAACCCATCCTTTCCCCCATACATCCACCTTTTCATTCACCTATCCATTCATCCATCCATCCATCCATCAATCAATTCATCAATCCACTCATGCATTCATTCATTCATCCATCCATTCACTCGTTCATTCATCCAACCACCCATCCACTCATCCACTCACCCATCGACCCATCCACCCATCCATCTAACCATCCATCCATTCATTCACTCATTCATCCACTCATCCCTACGTCCATCCATCCATCCATCCACTCATCCATCCATTAACCCATCTATCCACCTATTCATTCACCCCTTCATCCACTCATCCACCCACCAATCGACCCATCCACCCATCCACCCATCCATCCACCCATCTATCGACACATCCATCCACCCATCCACCCATCCATCCATCCATCCATCCACCCATCCATCCATCCACCCATCCATCCATCCACCCATCCATTCACCCATCCACCCATCTACAAATCCACCCATCCATCCACCTGTCCACCTACCCATCCATCCATCCATTCATTTATCCATTCATCCATCCATCAACCCATCCATCCACCTATTCATCTACCCGTTTATCCACTCATCCATCCACTCATCCATCCACTCATCCATCCACTCATCCATCCACTCATCTATCTACTCATCTATCCACCGACCCATCTATACAACCATCCATCCATCAATCCATTCATTCATCCGCCAATCCATCCATCCATCCATCCACCCATTCACCCATCCATCCATCCAACTATCTACCCCCTCATCCATTTACTCACAAATTCACTTATCCATCAATTAATCCATCCACCCATCCACTCACCCAGCAACTCACTCATCCACCTATCCATCAATCCATTTATCTACCTATCCATCTAGCCATACACTCACTTCTCAACTCACTTATCCCCCCATTCATCTATCCAATTATCCACTTCTCCATCTACCCATCTATCCCCTCATCCATCCACCCATCCATCCACCTATCCATCCACCCATCTATCTACTTATCCATCCACTTACCTATCCATTCACCCCTCTATCCACCCATCCATCCACCCATTCATTCACCCATCCATTCACCCATCAATCTACCTAACCATCTATCCATCCATTCATCCATCCATTCATTCATCTATTCATTCGCCCATCCATCCATCCATCCATCCATCCATCCATCCATCCATCCATCCATCCATCCATCCATCATTCCTCTTTCAGAAGCAGATTTTCCTTTCCACACGAAAAACTCCAGGGTTTGTGCTGACTTAAGTTCACTTTATATACCGCCAATCTTTCAAATTAACTTCAATTTTTCAATCACTCTAATACTAAAAAATTTTAATTTTCACTCATCCAAAGGCCAATTCAACCAATTTTCATCTATTTCTGCATCCATCAATTTATTTTCAAACTATAATTTTATTTATTTATTTGTTTATTTATATTTTTAATTATTAACTTATTTTTTAATTATTAGTTTATTTTTAATTATTAATTTATTTATAATTATTAATTTATTTTTAATTATTACTTTATTTTTCGATTATTAATTCTTCATTCAAAAAAGCAAATCATCTTTTATTAATTGCTCATCATTAATGGATCTTCGACTGATTAGTTACTTACGAAACGAAAAAATAAAAGACAAACACAAGTATTCTTATGAAGGCACTAACCCCGTAGAGTTTCAAAACCATTATTTATTTATTTATTTAATTAATTATTTATTCATTTAATTATTTATTTATTTAATTATTTATTTATTTAATTATTTATTTATTTAATTATTTATTTATTCAATTATTTATTTGTTTTTTATTCATTCATTTATTTATTTTTTTGATTATTTATTTTTTCGATTATTTATTTTTTTGATTATTTATTTTTTTGATTATTTATTTTTTTGATTATTTATTTCTTTGATTATTTATTTTTTTGATTATTTATTTATTCTTTTATTTATTTATTTTATTATTTATTTATTTATTTATTTATTTTATTATTTATTTATTTATTCATTTATTCATTTATTCATTTATTTATTTAATTTTTTAATTGTCAATATATAAGGATTACTCGACTCGTGAAGAAGAAAGTTAACATTTTGAAGTGACCCTTTTATATGACGTAATATCTCAACCAACTTAATCAACAACTAAAAGTGAACCTAATTAGAGGCATTTGAATGTCATGCACAACATTTCAATTCAGAATAAGACAACTACTGGAGAATCTGCAAAAGTGAGACCCACTCCCCACCACAACCCTCCTCCTCCCAACCCCCTTCCTCCCAGCTCTCTTCCTTCCAACCCCACTCCTCCCAGCCCCCCTCCTCCCAGCCCCCCTCCTCCCAGCCCCCCTCCTCATAGCCCCCCTCCTCCCAGCCCCCCTCCTCATAGCCCCCCTCCTCTCAGCCCCCCTCCTCATAGCCCCCCTCCTCCCAGCCCCCCTCCTCCCAGCTCTCTTCCTTCCGGCTCCCCTCCTCCCAGCTCTCTTCCTCCCAGCTCCCCTCCTCCCAGCCCCCCTCCTCCCAGCCCCCCTCCTCCCAGCTCTCTTCCTTCCAGCTCCCCTCCTTCCAACCCATATGTCTACCCCCCTGCCAATTTTTCACCCACTCAAAGCACATCTTAAAACCAATTGTCAGCCCATCCAAGCTCATTTTAATCCCCACCTCAATTTCATCTTGATAGTTCTAACTCCAATCCTAACTCCCATAACGAACCCAAACATGAACCTTGACCTTGAGCTTGGCCGAAAACTTGTGCCTGGTCCAAAGTGCGACCTGGAAGCTTGCAAAAAAAAAAAGAAAGATGTGAGTGAGGAGTGAAAGTCAATCCGATGATTGATTTGATGATGACCCACCAGGAAACCTATCAAGCAAGCACTGAGTAATTATCATGGTGTTAACTCGAGAAAATATTAATAATGACTCAATAAACACAAGAAGTGAATATTTGAATAAAAAATCAAAATACAATTTTTATTCTCTGAGGTCGCACAAGTTTTGTCATCCTTGATTTGGTTCGTTGTCATAACAATAAAAAACAAATACGACTTGCCTTATCACCTGAAAAGAAACAGAAACCATGAGCACATCATATCAAGCTGATAAGCTTATCTGAACTGATCAACTCACCTCATCAACTTATCACATCAACTTATCTCATCAACTTATCTCATCAACTTATCTCATCAACTTATCTCATCAACTTATCTCATCAACTTATCTCATCAACTTATCTCATCAACTTATCTCATCAACTTATCTCATCAACTTCTCTCATCAACTTATCTCATCAACTTCTCTCATCAACTTATCATATCAACTTAATTCATCAACTTATCTCATCAACTTATCCCATCAACTTATCACATCAACTTATCTCATCAACTTATCTCATCAACTTATCTCATCAACTTGTCTCATCAACTTATCTTATCAACTTATCCCATCAACTTATCACATCAACTTATCTCATCAACTTATCTCATCAACTTATCTCATCAACTTGTCTCATCAACTTCTCTCATCAACTTATCAAATCAACTTAATTCATCAACTTCTCTCATCAACTTATCATATCAACTTAATTCATCAACTTATCTCATCAACTTATCACATCAACTTATCTCATCAACTTATCACATCAACTTATCTCATCAACTTATCTCATCAACTTATCAACTTACCTCATCAACTTATCCCATCAACTTATCTCATAAACTTATCAACTTACCTCATCAACTTATCACATCAACTAATCTCATCAACTTATCTCATCAACTCTTCTCATTAACTTATCTAATCAACTTATCTCATCAACTTATCTCATCAACTTATCTCATCAACTTATCTCATCAACTTATCTCATCAACTTATCTCATCAACTTATCTCATCAACTTATCTCATCAACTTATCACATCAACTTATCTCATCAAATTATCTCATCAACTTATCTAATCAACTTATCACATCAACTTCTTTCATCAACTTATAACATCAACTTATAACATCAACTTATCACATCAACTTATCTCATCAACTTATCACATCAACTTATCACATCGACTTATCACATCAACTTATCACATCAACTTATCACATCAACTTATCACATCAACTTATCACATCAACTTATCTCATCAACAGATCCCATCAACTTATCTCATCAACTTATCTCATAAACTTATCTCATCAACTTTTCTTAACAACTTATCTCATCAACTTATCTCATCAACTTTTCTCATCAACTTATTTCATCAACATATCTCATCAACTTATCTCATCAACTTATCAACTTATCACATCAATTTATCTCAACAACTTATTACATCAACTTATCTCATCAACTTATCTCATCAACTTATCTCATCATCTTCTCTCATCAACTTATCTCATCAACTTGTCTCATCAACGTATCTCATCAACTTATCTCATCAACTTATCATATCAACTTAATTCATCAACTTATCTCATCAACTTATCACATCAACTTATCTCATCAACTTATCACATCAACTTATCTCATCAACTTATCTCATCAACTTATCTCATCAACTTATCTCATCAACTTATCTCATCAACTTATCTCATCAACTTGTCTCATCAACTTATCTCATCAACTTATCACATCAACTTACCTAATCAACTTCTCTCATCAACTTATCATATCAACTTAATTCATCAACTTATCTCATCAAGTTATCACATCAACTTATCTCATCAACTTATCACATCAACTTATCTCATCAACTTATCACATCAACTTATCTCATCAACTTATCACATCAACTTATCTCATCAACTTATCTCATCAACTTATCTCATCAACTTATCTCATCAACTTATCTCATCAACTTGTCTCAACAACTGTTCTCATCAACTTATCACATCAACTTATCTCATCAACTTATCACATCAACTTCTCTCATCAACTTATCTCATCAACTCTTCTCATCAACTTATCTAATCAACTTATCTCATCAACTTATATCATCAACTAATCTCATCAACTTATCTCATCAACTTATCTCATCAACTTATCAACTTACCTCATCAACTTATCCCATCAACTTATCTCATCAACTTATATCATCAACTAATCTCATCAACTTATCTCATCAACTTATCTCATCAACTTATCAACTTACCTCATCAACTTATCCCATCAACTTATCTCATCAACATATTAACTTACTTCATCAACTTATCACATCAACTTATCACATCAACTTATCTCATCAACTTATCTCATCAACTTGTCACATCAAATTATCTCATCAAATTATCTCATCAACTTATCTCATCAACTTATCACATCAACTTCTTTCATCAACTTATAACATCAACTTATAACATCAACTTATCACATCAACTTATCTCATCAACTTATCACATCAACTTATCTCATCAACTTTTCTCATCAACTTATCTCATCAACTTATCACATCAACTCATCTCATCAACTTATCTCATCAACTTATCTCATCAACTTATCTCATCAACTTATCTCATCAACTTATCAACTTACCTCATCAACTTATCACATCAACTTATCTCATCAACTTATCTCATCAACTTATCTCATCAACTCTTCTCATTAACTTATCTAATCAACTTATCTCATAAACTTATCTCATCAACTTATCTCATCAACTTATCTCATCAACTTATCTCATCAACTTATCTCATAAACTTATCTCATCAACTTATCTCATCAACTTATCACATCAACTTATCACATCAACTTATCTCATCAAATAATCTCATCAACTTATCTCATCAACTTATCACATCAACTTCTTTCATCAACTTATAACATCAACTTATAACATCAACTTATCACATCAACTTATTTCATCAACTTATCACATCAACTTATCACATCAACTTATCACATCAACTTATCGCATCAACTTATCACATCAACTTATCACATCAACTTATCACATCAACTTATCACATCAACTTATCACATCAACTTATCTCATCAACAGATCCCATCAACTTATCTCATCAACTTATCTCATAAACTTATCTCATCAACTTTTCTCATCAACTTATCTCATCAACTTATCTCATCAACTTATCTCATCAGCTTTTCTCATCAACTTATCAACTTATCACATCAATTTATCTCAACAACTTATTACATCAACTTATCTCATCAACTTATCTCATCAACTTATCTCATCAACTCATCTCATCAACATATCTCATCAACTTATCTCATCAACTTATCAACTTATCACATCAATTTATCTCAACAACTTATTACATCAACTTATCTCATCAACTTATCTCATCAACTTGTCTCATCAACTTATCTCATCAACTTATCACATCAACTTACCTAATCATCTTCTCTCATCAACTTATCATATCAACTTAATTCATCAACTTATCTCATCAACTTATCTCATCAACTTATCACATCAACTTATCTTATCAACTTATCACATCAACTTATCTCATCAACTTATCACATCAACTTATCTCATCAACTTAGCACATCAACTTATCTCATCAACTTATCTCATCAACTTATCTCATCAACTTGTCTCATCAACTTATCTCATCAACTTATCTCATCAACTTATCATATCAACTTAATTCATCAACTTATCTCATCAACTTATCACATCAACTTATCTCATCAACTTATCACATCAACTTATCTCATCAACTTATCTCATCAACTTGTCTCATCAACTTATCTCATCAACTTATCACATCAACTTACCTAATCAACTTCTCTCATCAACTTATCATATCAACTTAATTCATCAATCTTATCTCATCAACTTATCACATCAACTTATCTTATCAACTTATCACATCAACTTATCTCATCAACTTATCACATCAACTTATCTCATCAACTTATCTCATCAACTTATCTCATCAACTTATCTCATCAACTTATCTCATCAACTTATCTCATCAACTTATCTCATCAACTTGTCTCATCAACTTATCTCATCAACTTATCACATCAACTTATCTCATCAACTTATCACATCAACTTCTCTCTTCAACTTATCTCATCAACTCTTTTCATCAACTTATCTAATCAACTTATCTCATCAACTTATATCATCAACTTATATCATCAACTTATCTCATCAACTTATCTCATCAACTTATCAACTTATCACATCAATTTATCTCAACAACTTATTACATCAACTTATCTCATCAACTTATCACATCAACTTATCTTATCAACATATCACATCAACTTATCTCATCAACTTTTCACATCAACTTATCTCATCAACTTATCTCATCAACTTCTCTCATCAACTTATCTCATCAACTTATCTCATCAACTTATCTCATCAACTTATCTCATCAACTTATCTCATCAACTTGTCTCATCAACTTATCTCATCAACTTATCACATCAACTTATCTCATCAACTTATCACTTCAACTTCTCTCATCAACTTATCTCATCAACTCTTTTCATCAACTTATCTAATCAACTTATCTCATCAACTCATATCATCAACTTATCTCATCAACTTATCTCATCAACTTATCAACTTACCTCATCAACTTATCCCATCAACTTATCTCATCAACTTATTAACTTACCTCATCAACTTATCACATCAACTTATCTCATCAACTTATCTCATCAACTTATCAACTTACCTCATCAACTTATTCCATCAACTTATCTCATCAACTTATTAACTTACCTCATCAACTTATCACATCAACTTATCTCATCAACTTAGATCATCAACTCATCTCATCAACTTATCTCATCAACTTATCTCATCAACTTATCTCATCAACTTATCACATCAACTTATCTCATCAAATTATCTCATCAACTTATCTCATCAACTTATCACATCAACATCTTTCATCAACTTATAACATCAACTTATAACATCAACTTATAACATCAACTTATCACATAAACTTATCTCATCAACTTATCACATCGACTTATCACATCAACTTATCACATCAAATTATCACATCAACTTATCACATCAACTTATCACATCAACTTATCACATCAACTTATCACATCAACTTATCACATCAACTTATCACATCAACTTATCTCATCAACAGATCCCATCAACTTATCTCATCAACTTATCTCATAAACTTATCTCATCAACTTTTCTCATCCACTTATCTCATCAACTTATCAACTTATCACATCAATTTATCTCAACAACTTATTACATCAACATATCTCATCAACTTATCTCATCAACTATTCTCATCAACTTTTCTCATCAACTTATCTCATCAACATATCTCATCAACTTATCAACTCATCTCATCAACTTATCAACTTATCTCCTCAAATTACCTCATCAGCTTTTCTCTTCATCTTATCCCATCAACTTATCTCATCAACTTATCACATCAACTTATCTCATCAACTTATCTCATCAACTTAGCACATCAACTTATCTCATCAACTTATCCCATCATCATATCACATTAACTTATGTCATCAACTTAACACATAAACTTATAACATCAACTTATCTCATCAACTTATCACAACAACATCTCTCATCATTTTATCACATCAACTTATCTCATCAACTTATCACAACAACATCTCTCATCAACTTATCAAATCAACTTATCTCATCAACTTATCTCATCAACTTATCAACTTACCTCATCAACTTATCAAATCAACTTATCTCATCAACATAACACATCAACTTTTCTGATCAACTTATCTCATCAACTTAACACATCAACTTATCACATCAACTTAACTCATCAACTTATCACATCAAAATCTCTCATCAACTTATCACATCAAAATCTCTCATCAACTTATCACATCAACTTATCCCATCAACTTATCTCATCAACTTATCAACTTACCTCATCAACTTATCACATCAACTTATCTCATCAACATATCACATCAACTTTTCTCATCAATTTGTCTCATCAACTTATCAATTTATATCATCGACTCATCTCATCAACTTATCTCATCAACTTATCAAGTTATCTCATCAAGTTATCTCATCAACTTATCTCATCAACTTATCTCATCAACTTATATCATCAACTTATATCATCAACTTATCTCATCAACTTATCTCATCAACTTATCAACTTATCACATCAATTTATCTCAACAACTTATTACATCAACTTATCTCATCAACTTATCACATCAACTTATCTTATCAACATATCACATCAACTTATCTCATCAACTTTTCACATCAACTTATCTCATCAACTTATCTCATCAACTTCTCTCATCAACTTATCTCATCAACTTATCTCATCAACTTATCTCATCAACTTATCTCATCAACTTATCTCATCAACTTGTCTCATCAACTTATCTCATCAACTTATCACATCAACTTATCTCATCAACTTATCACTTCAACTTCTCTCATCAACTTATCTCATCAACTCTTTTCATCAACTTATCTAATCAACTTATCTCATCAACTCATATCATCAACTTATCTCATCAACTTATCTCATCAACTTATCAACTTACCTCATCAACTTATCCCATCAACTTATCTCATCAACTTATTAACTTACCTCATCAACTTATCACATCAACTTATCTCATCAACTTAGATCATCAACTCATCTCATCAACTTATCTCATCAACTTATCTCATCAACTTATCTCATCAACTTATCACATCAACTTATCTCATCAAATTATCTCATCAACTTATCTCATCAACTTATCTCATCAACTTATCACATCAACATCTTTCATCAACTTATAACATCAACTTATAACATCAACTTATAACATCAACTTATCACATAAACTTATCTCATCAACTTATCACATCGACTTATCACATCAAATTATCACATCAAATTCTCACATCAACTTATCACATCAACTTATCACATCAACTTATCACATCAACTTATCACATCAACTTATCACATCAACTTATCACATCAACTTATCACATCAACTTATCTCATCAACAGATCCCATCAACTTATCTCATCAACTTATCTCATAAACTTATCTCATCAACTTTTCTCATCCACTTATCTCATCAACTTATCAACTTATCACATCAATTTATCTCAACAACTTATTACATCAACATATCTCATCAACTTTTCTCATCAACTTATCTCATCAACATATCTCATCAACTTATCAACTCATCTCATCAACTTATCAACTTATCTCCTCAAATTACCTCATCAGCTTTTCTCTTCATCTTATCCCATCATCTTATCTCATCAACTTATCACATCAACTTATCTCATCAACTTATCTCATCAACTTAGCACATCAACTTATCTCATCAACTTATCCCATCATCATATCACATTAACTTATGTCATCAACTTAACACATAAACTTATAACATCAACTTATCTCATCAACTTATCACAACAACATCTCTCATCATTTTATCACATCAACTTATCTCATCAACTTATCACAACAACATCTCTCATCAACTTATCAAATCAACTTATCTCATCAACTTATCTCATCAACTTATCAACTTACCTCATCAACTTATCAAATCAATTTATCTCATCAACTTATCAACTTACCTCATCAACTTATCAAATCAACTTATCTCATCAACATAACACATCAACTTTTCTGATCAACTTATCTCATCAACTTAACACATCAACTTATCACATCAACTTAACTCATCAACTTATCACATCAAAATCTCTCATCAACTTATCACATCAAAATCTCTCATCAACTTATCACATCAACTTATCCCATCAACTTATCTCATCAACTTATCAACTTACCTCATCAACTTATCACATCAACTTATCTCATCAACATATCAATTTATATCATCGACTCATCTCATCAACTTATCTCATCAACTTATCAAGTTATCTCATCAAGTTATCTCATCAACTTATCTCATCAACTTTTCTCATCAACTTATCCCATCAACTTATCTCATCAACTTATCTCATCAACTTATCTCATCAACTTATCTCATCAACTTATCTCATAAACTTATCTCATCAACTTGTCTCATCAACTTATCACATCAACTTATCACATCAACTTATCCCATCAAATAATCTCATCAACTTATCTCATCAACTTATCACATCAACTTCTTTCATCAACTTATAACATCAACTTATAACATCAACTTATCACATCAACTTATTTCATCAACTTATCACATCAACTTATCACATCAACTTATCACATCAACTTATCACATCAACTTATCACATCAACTTATCACATCAACTTATCACATCAACTTATCTCATCAACAGATCCCATCAACTTATCTCATCAACTTATCTCATAAACTTATCTCATCAACTTTTCTCATCAACTTATCTCATCAACTTATCTCATCAGCTTTTCTCATCAACTTATCTCATCAACATATCTCATCAACTTATCTCATCAACTTATCAACTTATCACATCAATTTATCTCAACAACTTATTACATCAACTTATCTCATCAACTTATCTCATCAAATTGTCTCATCAACTTATCTCATCAACTTATCACATCAACTTACCTAATCAACTTCTCTCATCAACTTATCATATCAACTTAATTCATCAACTTATCTCATCAACTTCTCTCATCAACTTATCATATCAACTTAATTCATCAACTTATCTCATCAACTTATCTCATCAACTTATCTCATCAACTTATCACATCAACTTATCACATCAACTTATCTTATCAACTTATCACATCAACTTATCTCATCAACTTATCACATCAACTTATCTCATCAACTTATCACATCAACTTATCTCATCAACTTATCTCATCAACTTATCTCATCAACTTGTCTCATCAACTTATCTCATCAACTTATCTCATCAACTTATCATATCAACTTAATTCATCAACTTATCTCATCAACTTATCACATCAACTTATCTCATCAACTTATCACATCAACTTATCTCATCAACTTATCTCATCAACTTATCTCATCAAC
Source organism: Branchellion lobata (assembly GCA_947562095.1). NCBI lineage: Eukaryota > Metazoa > Annelida > Clitellata > Hirudinida > Piscicolidae > Branchellion > Branchellion lobata. The sequence goes on from OX387260.1 coordinate 2,924,150, forward strand.
TTATCTCATCAACTTATCTCATCAACTTATCTCATCAACTTGTCTCATCAACTTATCTCATCAACTTATCACATCAACTTACCTAATCAACTTCTCTCATCAACTTATCATATCAACTTAATTCATCAATCTTATCTCATCAACTTATCACATCAACTTATCTTATCAACTTATCACATCAACTTATCTCATCAACTTATCACATCAACTTATCTCATCAACTTATCACATCAACTTATCTCATCAACTTATCTCATCAACTTATCTCATCAACTTATCTCATCAACTTATCTCATCAACTTATCTCATCAACTTGTCTCATCAACTTATCACATCAACTTATCTCATCAACTTATCACTTCAACTTCTCTCATCAACTTATCTCATCAACTCTTTTCATCAACTTATCTAATCAACTTATCTCATCAACTCATATCATCAACTTATCTCATCAACTTATCTCATCAACTTATCAACTTACCTCATCAACTTATCCCATCAACTTATCTCATCAACTTATTAACTTACCTCATCAACTTATCACATCAACTTATCTCATCAACTTAGATCATCAACTCATCTCATCAACTTATCTCATCAACTTATCTCATCAACTTATCACATCAACTTATCTCATCAAATTATCTCATCAACTTATCTCATCAACTTATCACATCAACATCTTTCATCAACTTATAACATCAACTTATAACATCAACTTATAACATCAACTTATCACATAAACTTATCTCATCAACTTATCACATCGACTTATCACATCAAATTATCACATCAACTTATCACATCAACTTATCACATCAATTTATCACATCAACTTATCACATCACCTTATCACATCAACTTATCACATCAACTTATCTCATCAACAGATCCCATCAACTTATCTCATCAACTTATCTCATAAACTTATCTCATCAACTTTTCTCATCCACTTATCTCATCAACTTATCAACTTATCACATCAATTTATCTCAACAACTTATTACATCAACATATCTCATCAACTTATCTCATCAACTATTCTCATCAACTTTTCTCATCAACTTATCTCATCAACATATCTCATCAACTTATCAACTCATCTCATCAACTTATCAACTTATCTCCTCAAATTACCTCATCAGCTTTTCTCTTCATCTTATCCCATCAACTTATCTCATCAACTTATCACATCAACTTATCTCATCAACTTATCTCATCAACTTAGCACATCAACTTATCTCATCAACTTATCCCATCATCATATCACATTAACTTATGTCATCAACTTAACACATAAACTTATAACATCAACTTATCTCATCAACTTATCACAACAACATCTCTCATCATTTTATCACATCAACTTATCTCATCAACTTATCACAACAACATCTCTCATCAACTTATCAAATCAACTTATCTCATCAACTTATCTCATCAACTTATCAACTTACCTCATCAACTTATCAAATCAACTTATCTCATCAACTTATCAACTTACCTCATCAACTTATCAAATCAACTTATCTCATCAACATAACACATCAACTTTTCTGATCAACTTATCTCATCAACTTAACACATCAACTTATCACATCAACTTAACTCATCAACTTATCTCATCAACTTATCTCATCAACTTATCACAACAACATCTCTCATCAACTTATCAAATCAACTTATCTCATCAACTTATCTCATCAACTTATCAACTTACCTCATCAACTTATCACATCAACTTATCTCATCAACATATCAATTTATATCATCGACTCATCTCATCAACTTATCTCATCAACTTATCAAGTTATCTCATCAAGTTATCTCATCAACTTATCTCATCAAATTATCCCATCAACTTATCTCATCAACTTATCTCATCAACTTATCTCATCAACTTATCTCATCAACTTATCTCATAAACTTATCTCATCAACTTATCTCATCAACTTATCACATCAACTTATCACATCAACTTATCCCATCAAATAATCTCATCAACTTATCTCATCAACTTATCACATCAACTTCTTTCATCAACTTATAACATCAACTTATAACATCAACTTATAACATCAACTTATCACATCAACTTATTTCATCAACTTATCACATCAACTTATCACATCAACTTATCACATCAACTTATCACATCAACTTATCACATCAACTTATCACATCAACTTATCACATCAACTTATCTCATCAACAGATCCCATCAACTTATCTCATCAACTTATCTCATAAACTTATCTCATCAACTTTTCTCATCAACTTATCTCATCAACTTATCTCATCAGCTTTTCTCATCAACTTATCTCATCAACATATCTCATCAACTTATCTCATCAACTTATCAACTTATCACATCAATTTATCTCAACAACTTATTACATCAACTTATCTCATCAACTTATCTCATCAAATTGTCTCATCAACTTATCTCATCAACTTATCACATCAACTTACCTAATCAACTTCTCTCATCAACTTATCATATCAACTTAATTCATCAACTTATCTCATCAACTTCTCTCATCAACTTATCTCATCAACTTCTCTCATCAACTTATCATATCAACATAATTCATCAACTTATCTCATCAACTTATCTCATCAACTTATCACATCAACTTATCTTATCAACTAATCACATCAACTTATCTCATCAACTTATCACATCAACTTATCTCATCAACTTATCACATCAACTTATCTCATCAACTTATCTCATCAACTTATCTCATCAACTTGTCTCATCAACTTATCTCATCAACTTATCTCATCAACTTATCATATCAACTTAATTCATCAACTTATCTCATCAACTTATCACATCAACTTATCTCATCAACTTATCACATCAACTTATCTCATCAACTTATCTCATCAACTTATCTCATCAACTTATCTCATCAACTTATCTCATCAACTTATCTCATCAACTTGTCTCATCAACTTATCTCATCAACTTATCACATCAACTTACCTAATCAACTTCTCTCATCAACTTATCATATCAACTTAATTCATCAATCTTATCTCATCAACTTATCACATCAACTTATCTTATCAACTTATCACATCAACTTATCTCATCAACTTATCACATCAACTTATCTCATCAACTTATCACATCAACTTATCTCATCAACTTATATCATCAACTTATCAACTTATCTCATCAACTTATCAACTTATCTCATCAACTTATCAACTTATCTCATCGACTTACCTCATCAACTTTTCTCTTCATCTTATCCCATCAACTTATCTCATCAACTTATCACATCAACTTATCTCATCAACTTATCTCATCAACTTATCACATCAACTTATCTCATCAACTTATCCCATCATCATATCACATTAACTTATGTCATCAACTTAACACATCAACTTATCTCATCAACTTATCACAACAACATCTCTCATCAACTTATCACATCAACTTATCTCATCAACTTATCACAACAACATCTCTCATCAACTTATCACATCAACTTATCCCATCAACTTATCTCATCAACTTATCAACTTACCTCATCAACTTATCACATCAACTTATTTCATCAACATATCACATCAACTTTTCTCATCAACTTATCTCATCAACTTTACACATTAACTTATCACATCAACTTATCTCATCAACATATCACATCAACTTTTCTCATCAACTTATCTCATCAACTTAACACATCAACTTATCACATCAACTTATTTCATCAACTTATCACATCAACATCTCTCATCAACTTATCACATCAACTTATCCCATCAACTTACCTCATCAACTTATCACATCAACTTATCTCATCAACATATCACATCAACTTTTCTCATCAATTTGTCTCATCAACTTATCAATTTATATCATCAACATGTCTCATCAACTTATCTCATCAACTTATCAAGTTATCTCATCAACTTATCTCATCAACTTATCTCATCAACTTATCTCATCAACTTATCTCATCAACTTATCTCATCAACTTATCTCATCAACTTATCTCATCAACTTATCACATCAACTTATCTCATCAACTTATGTCATCAACTTAACACATCAACTTATCACATCAACTTATCTCATCAACTTATTTCATCAACTTATCACATCATCTTATCACCTCAACTCATCTCATCAACTTATCTCATCAACTTATCTCATCAACTTATCTCATCAACTTATCTCATTAACTTATCTCATCAACTTATCTCATCAACTATCTCATCAACTTATCTCATCAACTTATCTCATCAACTTATCTCATCAACTTATCTCATCAACTTATCTCATCAACTTATCTCATCAACTTATCTCATCAACTTATCTCATCAACTTATCTCATCAACTCTTCTCATCAACTTATCTCATCAACTTATCTCATCAACTTATCTCATCAACATATCTCATCAACTTATCTCATCAACTTATCTCATCAACTTATCTCATCAACTTATCTCATCAACTTATCTCATCAACTTATCTCATCAACTTATCTCATCAACTTATCTCATCAACTTATCTCATCAACTTATCTCATCAACTTATCTCATCAACTTATCTCATCAACTTATCTCATCAACTTATCTCATCAACTTATCTCATCAACTTATCTCATCAACTTATCTCATCAACTTATCTAATCAAATTGTCACATCAACTTATCTCATCAACTTATTTCATCAACTTATCACATCATCTTATCACCACAACTCATCTCATCAACTTATCTCATCAACTTATCTCATCAACTTATCTCATCAACTTATCTCATCAACTTATCTCATCAACTTATCTCATCAACTTATCTCATCAACTTATCTCATCAACTTATCTCATCAACTTATCTCATCAACTTATCTCATCAACTTATCTCATCAACTTATCTCATCAACTTATCTCATCAACTTATCTCATCAACTTATCTCATCATCTTATCACATCAACTTACCTCATCAACTTATCTCATAAACTTATCCCATCAACTTATCTCATCAACTTATCAACTTACCTCATCAACTTATCTCATCAACTCATCACATCAACTTATCTCATCAACTTATCACATTAACTTATCTCTTCAACTTATCACATCATTTTATCTCATCAACTTATATCATCAAGTTATCTCATCAACTTATCTCATCAACTTATCAACTTGTTTCATCAACTTATCAACTTATATCATCAACTTATCAACTTATCTCATCAACTTATCAACTTATCTCATCAATTTATCAACTTCTCTCATCAACTTATCTCATCAACTTTTCTCTTCATCTTATCTCATCAACTTATCTCATCAACTTATCACATCAACTTATCTCATCAACTTATCTCATCAACTTATCACATCAACTTATCACATCAACTTATCTCATCAAATTATCACATCAACATATCACATTAACTTATGTCCTCAACTTAACACATCAACTTATCTCATCAACTTATCACATCAATTTATCTCATCAACTTATCACAACATCATCTCTAATCAACTTATCACATCAACTTATCTCATCAACTTATCACAACAACATCTCTCATCAACTTATCACATAAACTTATCCCATCAATTTCTCTCATCAACTTATCAACTTACATCATCAACTTATCACATAAACTTATCCCATCAATTTCTCTCATCAACTTATCAACTTACATCATCAACTTATCACATCAACTTATCTCATCAACATATCACATCAACTTTTCTCATCAACTTATCTCATCAACTTTACACATTAACTTATCACATCAACTTATCTCATCAACATATCACATCAACTTTTCTCATCAACTTATCTCATCAACTTAACACATCAACTTATCACATCAACTTATTTCATCAACTTATCACATCAACATCTCTCATCAACTTATCACATCAACTTATCCCATCAACTTATCTCATCAACTTATCAACTTACCTCATCAACTTATCTCATCAACTCATCACATCAACTTATCTCATCAACTTATCACATTAACTTATCTCTTCAACTTATCACATCATTTTATCTCATCAACTTATATCATCAAGTTATCTCATCAACTTATCTCATCAACTTATCAACTTGTTTCATCAACTTATCAACTTATATCATCAACTTATCAACTTATCTCATCAACTTATCAACTTATCTCATCAATTTATCAACTTCTCTCATCAACTTATCTCATCAACTTTTCTCTTCATCTTATCTCATCAACTTATCTCATCAACTTATCACATCAACTTATCTCATCAACTTATCTCATCAACTTATCACATCAACTTATCACATCAACTTATCTCATCAAATTATCACATCAACATATCACATTAACTTATGTCCTCAACTTAACACATCAACTTATCTCATCAACTTATCACATCAATTTATCTCATCAACTTATCACAACATCATCTCTAATCAACTTATCACATCAACTTATCTCATCAACTTATCACAACAACATCTCTCATCAACTTATCACATCAACTTATCCCATCAATTTCTCTCATCAACTTATCAACTTACATCATCAACTTATCACATCAACTTATCTCATCAACATATCACATCAACTTTTCTCATCAACTTATCTCATCAACTTTACACATTAACTTATCACATCAACTTATCTCATCAACATATCACATCAACTTTTCTCATCAACTTATCTCATCAACTTAACACATCAACTTATCACATCAACTTATTTCATCAACTTATCACATCAACATCTCTCATCAACTTATCACATCAACTTATCCCATCAACTTATCTCATCAACTTATCAACTTACCTCATCAACTTATCACATCAACTTATCTCATCAACATATCACATCAACTTTTCTCATCAATTTGTCTCATCAACTTATCAATTTATATCATCAACCTATCTCATCAACTTATCTCATCAACTTATCTCATCAACTTATCTCATCAACTTATCAAGTTATCTCATCAACTTATCTCATCAACTTATCTCATCAACTTATCTCATCAACTTATCTCATCAACTTATCTCATCAACTTATCTCATCAACTTATCTCATCAACTTATCTCATCAACTTATCTCATCAACTTATCTCATCAACTTATCTCATCAACTTATCTCATCAACTTATCTCATCAACTTATCTCATCAACTTATCTCATCAACTTATCTCATCAACTTATCAAGTTATCTCATCAACTTATCTCATCAACTTATCTCATCAACTTATCTCATCAACTTATCTCATCAACTTATCTCATCAACTTATCTCATCAACTTATCTCATCAACTTATCTCATCAACTTATCTCATCAACTTATCTCATCAACTTATCTCATCAACTTATCTCATCAACTTATCTCATCAACTTATCTCATCAACTTATCTCATCAACTTATCTCATCAACTTATCTCATCAACTTATCTCATCAACTTATCTCATCAACTTATCTCATCAACTTATCTCATCAACTTATCTCATCAACTTATCTCATCAACTTATCTCATCAACTTATCTCATCAACTTATCTCATCAACTTATCACATCAACTTACCTAATCAACTTCTCTCATAATCTTATCATATCAACTTAATTCATGAACTTATCTCATCAACTTACCACATCAACTTATCTCATCAACTTATCACATCAACTTATCTCATCAACTTATCACATCAACTTTCCTCATCAACATATCTCATCAACTCTTCTCATCAACTTATCTAATCAACTTATCTCATCAACTTATATCATCAACTTATCTCATCAACTTATCACATCAACTTATCTCATCAATTCATCTCATCAATTTTTCACATCAACTTCTTTCATCAACTTATAACATCAACTTATAACATCAACTTATCACATCAACTTATCTCATCAACTTATCTCATCAACTTATCTCATCAACTTATCTCATCAACTTATCTCATCAACTTATCTCATCAACTTATCTCATCAACTTATCTCATCACCTTACCTCATCAACTTATCACATCAACATATCTCATCAACGTATCACATCAACTTTCACATCAACTTATCTCATCAACTTATCTCATCAACTTATCTCATCAACTTATCTCATCAACTTATCACATCAACTTATCTCATCAACTTATCTCATCAACTTATCTCATCAACTTATCCCATCAACTTATCTCATCAACTTATCAACTTACCTCATCAACTTATCTCATCAACTCATCACATCAACTTATCTGATCAACTTATCACATTAACTTATCTCATCAACTTATCACATCATTTTATCTCATCAACTTATATCATCAAGTTATCTCATCAACTTACCTCATCAACTTATCTCACCAACTTATCAACTCATCTTATCAACTTATCAACTCATATCATCAACTTATCAACTTATCTCATCAACTTATCAACTTATCTCATCAACTTATCAACTTATCTCATCAACTTACTTCATCAACTTATCTCACCAACTTATCAACTTATCTCATAAACTTATCAACTTATATCGTCAACTTATCAACTTATCTCATCAACTTATCAACTTATCTCATCAACTTATCAACTTATATCATCAACTTATCAACTTATCTCATCAACTTATCAACTTATCTCATCAACTTATCAGGTTATCTCATCAACTTACCTCATCAACTTATCTCACCAACTTATCAACTTATCTCATCAACTTATCTCACCAACTTATCAACTTATCTCATCAACTTATCAACTTATATCATCAACTTATCAACTTATCTCATCAAATTATCAACTTATCTCATCAACCTATCAACTTATCTCATCAACTTACCTCATCAACTTTTCTCTTCATCTTGTCCCATCAACTTATCTCATCAACTTATCACATCAACTTATCTCATCAACTTATCTCATCAACTTATCACATCAACTTATCTCATCAACTTATCCCATCATCATATCACATTAACTTAGGTCATCAACTTATTTCATCAACTTAACACATCAACTTATCTCATCAACTTATCCCATCATCATATCACATTTACTTATGTCATCAACTTATTTCATCAACTTAATACATCAACTTATCACAACAACTTATCTCATCAACTTATCACATCAACATCTCTCATCAACTTATCACATCAACTTATCCCATCAACTTATCTCATCAACTTATCAACTTACCTCATCAACTTATCACATCAACTTATCTCATCAACATATCTTATCAACTTTTCTCATCAATTTGTCTCATCAACTTATCAATTTATATCATCAACATATCTCATCAACTTATCTCATTAACTTATCAAGTTATCTCATCAACTTATCTCATCAAATTATCTCATCAACTTATCTCATCAACTTATCTCATCAACTTATCACATCAACTTATCTCATCAACTTATGTCATCAACTTAACACATCAACTTATCACATCAACTTATCTCATCAACTTATTTCATCAACTTATCACATCATCTTATCACCTCAACACATCTCATCAACTTATCTCATCAACTTATCTCATCAACTTATCTCATCAACTTATCTCCTCAACTTATCTCATCAACTTATCTCATCAACTTATCTCATCAACTTATCTCATCAACTTATCTCATCAACTTATCTCATCAACTGATCTCATCAACTTATCTCATCAACTTATCTCATCAACTTATCTCATCAACTTATCTCATCAACTTATCTCATCAACTTATCTCATCAACTTATCTCATCAACTTATCTCATCAACTTATCTCATCAACTTATCTCATCAACTTATCTCATCAACTTATCTCATCAACTTTTCTCATCATCTTATCTCATCATCTTATCTCATCAACTTATCCCATCAACTTATCTCATCAACTTATCAACTTACCTCATCAACTTATCTAATCAACTCATCACATCAACTTATCTCATCAACTTATCACATTAACTTATCTCATCAACTTATCACATCATTTTATCTCATCAACTTATATCATCAAGTTATCTCATCAACTTACCTCATCAACCTATCTAATCAACTTATTAACTTATCTCATCAACTTATCAACTTATATCATCAACTTATCAACTTATCTCATCAACTTATCTCATCAACTTATCTCATCAACTTATCTCATCAACTTATCTCATCAACTTATCTCATCAACTTATCTCATCAACTTATCTCATCAACTTATCTCATCAACTTATCTCATCAACTTATCTCATCAACTTATCTCATCAACTTATCTCATCAACTTATCTCATCAACTTATCTCATCAACTTATCTCATCAACTTATCTCATCAACTTATCTCATCAACTTATCTCATCAACTTATCTCATCAACTTATCTCATCAACTTATCTCATCAACTTATCTCATCAACTTATCTCATCAACTTATCTCATCAACTTATCTCATCAACTTATCTCATCAACTTATCTCATCAACTTATCTCATCAACTTATCTCATCAACTTATCTCATCAACTTATCTCATCAACTTATCTCATCAACTTATCTCATCAACTTATCTCATCAACTTATCTCATCAACTTATCTCATCAACTTATCTCATCAACTTATCTCATCAACTTATCTCATCAACTTATCTCATCAACTTATCTCATCAACTTATCTCATCAACTTATCTCATCAACTTATCTCATCAACTTATCTCATCATCTTATCACATCAACTTACCTCATCAACTTATCTCATCAACTTATCCCATCAACTTATCTCATCAACTTATCAACTTACCTCATCAACTTATCTCATCAACTCATCACATCAACTTATCTCATCAACTTATCACATTAACTTATCTCTTCAACTTATCACATCATTTTATCTCATCAACTTATATCATCAAGTTATCTCATCAACTTATCTCATCAACTTATCAACTTGTCTCATCAACTTATCAACTTATATCATCAACTTATCAACTTATCTCATCAACTTATCAACTTATCTCATCAACTTATCAACTTATCTCATCAACTTATCTCATCAACTTTTTTCTTCATCTTATCCCATCAACTTATCTCATCAACTTATCACATCAACTTATCTCATCAACTTATCTCATCAACTTATCTCATCAACTCATCACATCAACTTATCTCATCAAATTATCACATCAACATATCACATTAACTTATGTCATCAACTTAACACATCAACTTATCTCATCAACTTATCACATCAACTTATCTCATCAACTTATCACAACAACATCTCTAATCAACTTATCACATCAACGTATCTCATCAACTTATCACAACAACATCTCTCATCAAATTATCACATCAACTTATCCCATCAATTTCTTTCATCAACTTATCAACTTACATCATCAACTTATCACATCAACTTATCTCATCAACATATCACATCAACTTTTCTCATCAACTTATCTCATCAACTTTACACATTAACTTATCACATCAACTTATCTCATCAACATATCACATCAACTTTTCTCATCGACTTATCTCATCAACTTAACACATCAACTTATCACATCAACTTATTTCATCAACTTATCACATCAACATCTCTCATCAACTTATCACATCAACTTATCCCATCAACTTATCTCATCAACTTATCAACTTACCTCATCAACTTATCACATCAACTTATCTCATCAACATATCTTATCAACTTTTCTCATCAATTTGTCTCATCAACTTATCAATTTATATCATCAACATATCTCATCAACTTATCTCATTAACTTATCAAGTTATCTCATCAACTTATCTCATCAAATTATCTCATCAACTTATCTCATCAACTTATCTCATCAACTTATCACATCAACTTATCTCATCAACTTATGTCATCAACTTAACACATCAACTTATCACATCAACTTATCTCATCAACTTATTTCATCAACTTATCACATCATCTTATCACCTCAACACATCTCATCAACTTATCTCATCAACTTATCTCATCAACTTATCTCATCAACTTATCTCCTCAACTTATCTCATCAACTTATCTCATCAACTTATCTCATCAACTTATCTCATCAACTTATCTCATCAACTTATCTCATCAACTGATCTCATCAACTTATCTCATCAACTTATCTCATCAACTTATCTCATCAACTTATCTCATCAACTTATCTCATCAACTTATCTCATCAACTTATCTCATCAACTTATCTCATCAACTTATCTCATCAACTTATCTCATCAACTTATCTCATCAACTTATCTCATCAACTTTTCTCATCATCTTATCTCATCAACTTATCCCATCAACTTATCTCATCAACTTATCAACTTACCTCATCAACTTATCTAATCAACTCATCACATCAACTTATCTCATCAACTTATCACATTAACTTATCTCATCAACTTATCACATCATTTTATCTCATCAACTTATATCATCAAGTTATCTCATCAACTTACCTCATCAACCTATCTAATCAACTTATTAACTTATCTCATCAACTTATCAACTTATATCATCAACTTATCAACTTATCTCATCAACTTATCTCATCAACTTATCTCATCAACTTATCTCATCAACTTATCTCATCAACTTATCTCATCAACTTATCTCATCAACTTATCTCATCAACTTATCTCATCAACTTATCTCATCAACTTATCTCATCAACTTATCTCATCAACTTATCTCATCAACTTATCTCATCAACTTATCTCATCAACTTATCTCATCAACTTATCTCATCAACTTATCTCATCAACTTATCTCATCAACTTATCTCATCAACTTATCTCATCAACTTATCTCATCAACTTATCTCATCAACTTATCTCATCAACTTATCTCATCAACTTATCTCATCAACTTATCTCATCAACTTATCTCATCAACTTATCTCATCAACTTATCTCATCAACTTATCTCATCAACTTATCTCATCAACTTATCTCATCAACTTATCTCATCAACTTATCTCATCAACTTATCTCATCAACTTATCTCATCAACTTATCTCATCAACTTATCTCATCAACTTATCTCATCAACTTATCTCATCAACTTATCTCATCAACTTATCTCATCAACTTATCTCATCATCTTATCACATCAACTTACCTCATCAACTTATCTCATCAACTTATCCCATCAACTTATCTCATCAACTTATCAACTTACCTCATCAACTTATCTCATCAACTCATCACATCAACTTATCTCATCAACTTATCACATTAACTTATCTCTTCAACTTATCACATCATTTTATCTCATCAACTTATATCATCAAGTTATCTCATCAACTTATCTCATCAACTTATCAACTTGTCTCATCAACTTATCAACTTATATCATCAACTTATCAACTTATCTCATCAACTTATCAACTTATCTCATCAACTTATCAACTTATCTCATCAACTTATCTCATCAACTTTTTTCTTCATCTTATCCCATCAACTTATCTCATCAACTTATCACATCAACTTATCTCATCAACTTATCTCATCAACTTATCTCATCAACTCATCACATCAACTTATCTCATCAAATTATCACATCAACATATCACATTAACTTATGTCATCAACTTAACACATCAACTTATCTCATCAACTTATCACATCAACTTATCTCATCAACTTATCACAACAACATCTCTAATCAACTTATCACATCAACGTATCTCATCAACTTATCACAACAACATCTCTCATCAAATTATCACATCAACTTATCCCATCAATTTCTTTCATCAACTTATCAACTTACATCATCAACTTATCACATCAACTTATCTCATCAACATATCACATCAACTTTTCTCATCAACTTATCTCATCAACTTTACACATTAACTTATCACATCAACTTATCTCATCAACATATCACATCAACTTTTCTCATCGACTTATCTCATCAACTTAACACATCAACTTATCACATCAACTTATTTCATCAACTTATCACATCAACATCTCTCATCAACTTATCACATCAACTTATCCCATCAACTTATCTCATCAACTTATCAACTTACCTCATCAACTTATCACATCAACTTATCTCATCAACATATCACATCAACTTTTCTCATCAATTTGTCTCATCAACTTATCAATTTATATCATCAACCTATCTCATCAACTTATCTCATCAACTTATCTCATCAACTTATCTCATCAACTTATCTCATCAACTTATCTCATCAACTTATCTCATCAACTTATCTCATCAACTTATCTCATCAACTTATCTCATCAACTTATCAAGTTATCTCATCAACTTATCTCATCAACTTATCTCATCAACTTATCTCATCAACTTATCTCATCAACTTATCTCATCAACTTATCTCATCAACTTATCTCATCAACTTATCTCATCAACTTATCTCATCAACTTATCACATCAACTTACCTAATCAACTTCTCTCATAATCTTATCATATCAACTTAATTCATGAAATTATCTCATCAACTTACCACATCAACTTATCTCATCAACTTATCACATCAACTTATCTCATCAACTTATCACATCAACTTTCCTCATCAACATATCTCATCAACTCTTCTCATCAACTTATCTAATCAACTTATCTCATCAACTTATATCATCAACTTATCTCATCAACTTATCACATCAACTTATCTCATCAATTCATCTCATCAACTTTTCACATCAACTTCTTTCATCAACTTATAACATCAACTTATAACATCAACTTATCACATCAACTTATCTCATCAACTTATCTCATCAACTTATCTCATCAACTTATCTCATCAACTTATCTCATCAACTTATCTCATCACCTTATCTCATCAACTTATCACATCAACATATCTCATCAACGTATCACATCAACTTTCACATCAACTTATCTCATCAACTTATCTCATCAACTTATCTCATCAACTTATCACATCAACTTATCTCATCAACTTATCTCATCAACTTATCTCATCAACTTATCCCATCAACTTATCTCATCAACTTATCAACTTACCTCATCAACTTATCTCATCAACTCATCACATCAACTTATCTGATCAACTTATCACATTAACTTATCTCATCAACTTATCACATCATTTTATCTCATCAACTTATATCATCAAGTTATCTCATCAACTTACCTCATCAACTTATCTCACCAACTTATCAACTTATCTCATCAACTTATCAACCTATATCATCAACTTATCAACTTATCTCATCAACTTATCAACTTATCTCATCAACTTATCAACTTATCTCATCAACTTACTTCATCAACTTATCTCACCAACTTATCAACTTATCTCATGAACTTATCAACTTATATCGTCAACTTATCAACTTATCTCATCAACTTATCAACTTATCTCATCAACTTATCAACTTATATCATCAACTTATCAGCTTATCTCATCAACTTATCAACTTATCTCATCAACTTATCAGGTTATCTCATCAACTTTCCTCATCAACTTATCTCACCAACTTATCAACTTATCTCATCAACTTATCAACTTATATCATCAACTTATCAACTTATCTCATCAAATTATCAACTTATCTCATCAACTTATCAACTTATCTCATCAACTTACCTCATCAACTTTTCTCTTCATCTTGTCCCATCAACTTATCTCATCAACTTATCACATCAACTTATCTCATCAACTTATCTCATCAACTTATCACATCAACTTATCTCATCAACTTATCCCATCATCATATCACATTAACTTAGGTCATCAACTTATTTCATCAACTTAACACATCAACTTATCTCATCACATTATCCCATCATCATATCACATTAACTTATGTCATCAACTTATTTCATCAACTTAACACATCAACTTATCACAACAACTTTTATCATCAACTTATCACATCAACATCTCTCATCAACTTATCACATCAACTTATCCCATCAACTTATCTCATCAACTTATCAACTTACCTCATCAACTTATCACATCAACTTATCTCATCAACATATCACATCAACTTTTCTCATCAATTTGTCTCATCAACTTATCAATTTATATCATCAACATATCTCATCAACTTATCTCATCAACTTATCAAGTTATCTCATCAACTTATCTCATCAACTTATCTCATCAACTTATCTCATCAACTTATCTCATCAACTTATCTCATCAACTTATCACATCAACTTATCTCATCAACTTATGTCATCAACTTAACACATCAACTTATCACATCAACTTATCTCATCAACTTATTTCATCAACTTATCACATCATCTTATCACCTCAACACATCTCATCAACTTATCTCATCAACTTATCTCATCAACTTATCTCATCAACTTATCTCATCAACTTATCTCATCAACTTATCTCATCAACTTATCTCATCAACTTATCTCATCAACTTATCTCATCAACTTATCTCATCAACTTATCTCATCAACTTATCTCATCAACTTATCTCATCAACTTATCTCATCAACTTATCTCATCAACTTATCTCATCAACTTATCTCATCAACTTATCTCATCAACTTATCTCATCAACTTATCTCATCAACTTATCTCATCAACTTATCTCATCAACTTATCTCATCAACTTATCTCATCAACTTATCTCATCAACTTATCTCATCAACTTATCTCATCAACTTATCACATCAACTTATCTCATCAACTTATCACATCAACTTTCCTCATCAACATATCTCATCAACTCTTCTCATCAACTTATCTAATCAACTTATCTCATCAACTTATATCATCAACTTATCTCATCAACTTATCACATCAACTTATCTCATCAATTCATCTCATCAACTTTTCACATCAACTTCTTTCATCAACTTATAACATCAACTTATAACATCAACTTATCACATCAACTTATCTCATCAACTTATCTCATCAACTTATCTCATCAACTTATCTCATCAACTTATCTCATCAACTTATCTCATCACCTTATCTCATCAACTTATCACATCAACATATCTCATCAACGTATCACATCAACTTTCACATCAACTTATCTCATCAACTTATCTCATCAACTTATCTCATCAACTTATCACATCAACTTATCTCATCAACTTATCTCATCAACTTATCTCATCAACTTATCCCATCAACTTATCTCATCAACTTATCAACTTACCTCATCAACTTATCTCATCAACTCATCACATCAACTTATCTGATCAACTTATCACATTAACTTATCTCATCAACTTATCACATCATTTTATCTCATCAACTTATATCATCAAGTTATCTCATCAACTTACCTCATCAACTTATCTCACCATCTTATCAACTTATCTCATCAACTTATCAACCTATATCATCAACTTATCAACTTATCTCATCAACTTATCAACTTATCTCATCAACTTATCAACTTATCTCATCAACTTACTTCATCAACTTATCTCACCAACTTATCAACTTATCTCATGAACTTATCAACTTATATCGTCAACTTATCAACTTATCTCATCAACTTATCAACTTATCTCATCAACTTATCAACTTATATCATCAACTTATCAGCTTATCTCATCAACTTATCAACTTTTCTCATCAACTTATCAGGTTATCTCATCAACTTTCCTCATCAACTTATCTCACCAACTTATCAACTTATCTCATCAACTTATCAACTTATATCATCAACTTATCAACTTATCTCATCAAATTATCAACTTATCTCATCAACTTATCAACTTATCTCATCAACTTACCTCATCAACTTTTCTCTTCATCTTGTCCCATCAACTTATCTCATCAACTTATCACATCAACTTATCTCATCAACTTATCTCATCAACTTATCACATCAACTTATCTCATCAACTTATCCCATCATCATATCACATTAACTTAGGTCATCAACTTATTTCATCAACTTAACACATCAACTTATCTCATCACATTATCCCATCATCATATCACATTAACTTATGTCATCAACTTATTTCATCAACTTAACACATCAACTTATCACAACAACTTATATCATCAACTTATCACATCAACATCTTTCATCAACTTATCACATCAACTTATCCCATCAACTTATCTCATCAACTTATCAACTTACCTCATCAACTTATCACATCAACTTATCTCATCAACATGTCACATCAACTTTTCTCATCAATTTGTCTCATCAACTTATCAATTTATATCATCAACATATCTCATCAACTTATCTCATAAACTTATCAAGTTATCTCATCAACTTATCTCATCAACTTATCTCATCAACTTATCTCATCAACTTATCTCATCAACTTATCTCATCAACTTATCACATCAACTTATCTCATCAACTTATGTCATCAACTTAACACATCAACTTATCACATCAACTTATCTCATCAACTTATTTCATCAACTTATCACATCATCTTATCACCTCAACACATCTCATCAACTTATCTCATCAACTTATCTCATCAACTTATCTCATCAACTTATCTCATCAACTTATCTCATCAACTTATCTCATCAACTTATCTCATCAACTTATCTCATCAACTTATCTCATCAACTTATCTCATCAACTTATCTCATCAACTTATCTCATCAACTTATCTCATCAACTTATCTCATCAACTTATCTCATCAACTTATCTCATCAACTTATCTCATCAACTTATCTCATCAACTTATCTCATCAACTTATCTCATCAACTTATCTCATCAACTTATCTCATCAACTTATCTCATCAACTTATCTCATCAACTTATCTCATCAACTTATCTCATCAACTTATCTCATCAACTTATCTCATCAACTTATCTCATCAACTTATCTCATCAACTTATCTCATCAACTTATCTCATCAACTTATCTCATCAACTTATCTCATCAACTTTTCTCATCAACTTATCACATCAACTTATCTCATCAACTTATCACATCAACTTTCCTCATCAACATATCTCATCAACTCTTCTCATCAACTTATTTAATCAACTTATCTCATCAACTTATATCATCAACTTATCTCATCAACTTATCACATCAACTTTCCTCATCAACATATCTCATCAACTCTTCTCATCAACTTATCTAATCAACTTATCTCATCAACTTATATCATCAACTTATCTCATCAACTTATCACATCAACTTATCTCATCAATTCATCTCATCAACTTTTCACATCAACTTCTTTCATCAACTTATAACATCAACTTATAACATCAACTTATCACATCAACTTATCTCATCAACTTATCTCATCAACTTATCTCATCAACTTATCTCATCAACTTATCTCATCAACTTATCTCATCACCTTATCTCATCAACTTATCACATCAACATATCTCATCAACGTATCACATCAACTTTCACATCAACTTATCTCATCAACTTATCTCATCAACTTATCTCATCAACTTATCACATCAACTTATCTCATCAACTTATCTCATCAACTTATCTCATCAACTTATCCCATCAACTTATCTCATCAACTTATCAACTTACCTCATCAACTTATCTCATCAACTCATCACATCAACTTATCTGATCAACTTATCACATTAACTTATCTCATCAACTTATCACATCATTTTATCTCATCAACTTATATCATCAAGTTATCTCATCAACTTACCTCATCAACTTATCTCACCAACTTATCAACTTATCTCATCAACTTATCAACCTATATCATCAACTTATCAACTTATCTCATCAACTTATCAACTTATCTCATCAACTTATCAACTTATCTCATCAACTTACTTCATCAACTTATCTCACCAACTTATCATCTTATCTCATGAACTTATCAACTTATATCGTCAACTTATCAACTTATCTCATCAACTTATCAACTTATCTCATCAACTTATCAACTTATATCATCAACTTATCAGCTTATCTCATCAACTTATCAACTTTTCTCATCAACTTATCAGGTTATCTCATCAACTTTCCTCATCAACTTATCTCACCAACTTATCAACTTATCTCATCAACTTATCAACTTATATCATCAACTTATCAACTTATCTCATCAAATTATCAACTTATCTCATCAACTTATCAACTTATCTCATCAACTTACCTCATCAACTTTTCTCTTCATCTTGTCCCATCAACTTATCTCATCAACTTATCACATCAACTTATCTCATCAACTTATCTCATCAACTTATCACATCAACTTATCTCATCAACTTATCCCATCATCATATCACATTAACTTAGGTCATCAACTTATTTATTCAACTTAACACATCAACTTATCTCATCACATTATCCCATCATCATATCACATTAACTTATGTCATCAACTTATTTCATCAACTTAACACATCAACTTATCACAACAACTTATATCATCAACTTATCACATCAACATCTTTCATCAACTTATCACATCAACTTATCCCATCAACTTATCTCATCAACTTATCAACTTACCTCATCAACTTATCACATCAACTTATCTCATCAACATGTCACATCAACTTTTCTCATCAATTTGTCTCATCAACTTATCAATTTATATCATCAACATATCTCATCAACTTATCTCATCAACTTATCAAGTTATCTCATCAACTTATCTCATCAACTTATCTCATCAACTTATCTCATCAACTTATCTCATCAACTTATCTCATCAACTTATCACATCAACTTATCTCATCAACTTATGTCATCAACTTAACACATCAACTTATCACATCAACTTATCTCATCAACTTATTTCATCAACTTATCACATCATCTTATCACCTCAACACATCTCATCAACTTATCTCATCAACTTATCTCATCAACTTATCTCATCAACTTATCTCATCAACTTATCTCATCAACTTATCTCATCAACTTATCTCATCAACTTATCTCATCAACTTATCTCATCAACTTATCTCATCAACTTATCTCATCAACTTATCTCATCAACTTATCTCATCAACTTATCTCATCAACTTATCTCATCAACTTATCTCATCAACTTATCTCATCAACTTATCTCATCAACTTATCTCATCAACTTATCTCATCAACTTATCTCATCAACTTATCTCATCAACTTATCTCATCAACTTATCTCATCAACTTATCTCATCAACTTATCTCATCAACTTATCTCATCAACTTATCTCATCAACTTATCTCATCAACTTTTCTCATCAACTTATCACATCAACTTATCTCATCAACTTATCACATCAACTTTCCTCATCAACATATCTCATCAACTCTTCTCATCAACTTATCTAATCAACTTATCTCATCAACTTATATCATCAACTTATCTCATCAACTTATCACATCAACTTATCTCATCAATTCATCTCATCAACTTTTCACATCAACTTCTTTCATCAACTCATAACATCAACTTATAACATCAACTTATCACATCAACTTATCTCATCAACTTATCTCATCAACTTATCTCATCAACTTATCTCATCAACTTATCTCATCAACTTATCTCATCACCTTATCTCATCAACTTATCACATCAACATATCTCATCAACGTATCACATCAACTTTCACATCAACTTATCTCATCAACTTATCTCATCAACTTATCTCATCAACTTATCACATCAACTTATCTCATCAACTTATCTCATCAACTTATCTCATCAACTTATCCCATCAACTTATCTCATCAACTTATCAACTTACCTCATCAACTTATCTCATCAACTCATCACATCAACTTATCTGATCAACTTATCACATTAACTTATCTCATCAACTTATCACATCATTTTATCTCATCAACTTATATCATCAAGTTATCTCATCAACTTACCTCATCAACTTATCTCACCAACTTATCAACTTATCTCATCAACTTATCAACCTATATCATCAACTTATCAACTTATCTCATCAACTTATCAACTTATCTCATCAACTTATCAACTTATCTCATGAACTTATCAACTTATATCGTCAACTTATCAACTTATCTCATCAACTTATCAACTTATCTCATCAACTTATCAACTTATCTCATCAACTTATCAACTTATATCATCAACTTATCAGCTTATCTCATCAACTTATCAACTTATCTCATCAACTTATCAGGTTATCTCATCAACTTTCCTCATCAACTTATCTCACCAACTTATCAACTTATCTCATCAACTTATCAACTTATATCATCAACTTATCAACTTATCTCATCAAATTATCAACTTATCTCATCAACTTATCAACTTATCTCATCAACTTACCTCATCAACTTACCTCATCAACTTTTCTCTTCATCTTGTCCCATCAACTTATCTCATCAACTTATCACATCAACTTATCTCATCAACTTATCTCATCAACTTATCACATCAACTTATCTCATCAACTTATCCCATCATCATATCACATTAACTTAGGTCATCAACTTATTTCATCAACTTAACACATCAACTTATCTCATCACATTATCCCATCATCATATCACATTAACTTATGTCATCAACTTATTTCATCAACTTAACACATCAACTTATCACAACAACTTATATCATCAACTTATCACATCAACATCTCTCATCAACTTATCACATCAACTTATCCCATCAACTTATCTCATCAACTTATCAACTTACCTCATCAACTTATCACATCAACTTATCTCATCAACATATCACATCAACTTTTCTCATCAATTTGTCTCATCAACTTATCAATTTATATCATCAACATATCTCATCAACTTATCTCATCAACTTATCAAGTTATCTCATCAACTTATCTCATCAACTTATCTCATCAACTTATCTCATCAACTTATCTCATCAACTTATCTCATCAACTTATCACATCAACTTATCTCATCAACTTATGTCATCAACTTAACACATCAACTTATCACATCAACTTATCTCATCAACTTATTTCATCAACTTATCACATCATCTTATCACCTCAACACATCTCATCAACTTATCTCATCAACTTATCTCATCAACTTATCTCATCAACTTATCTCATCAACTTATCTCATCAACTTATCTCATCAACTTATCACATCAACTTATCTCATCAACTTATGTCATCAACTTAACACATCAACTTATCACATCAACTTATCTCATCAACTTATTTCATCAACTTATCACATCATCTTATCACCTCAACACATCTCATCAACTTATCTCATCAACTTATCTCATCAACTTATCTCATCAACTTATCTCATCAACTTATCTCATCAACTTATCTCATCAACTTATCTCATCAACTTATCTCATCAACTTATCTCATCAACTTATCTCATCAACTTATCTCATCAACTTATCTCATCAACTTATCTCATCAACTTATCTCATCAACTTATCTCATCAACTTATCTCATCAACTTATCTCATCAACTTATCTCATCAACTTATCTCATCAACTTATCTCATCAACTTATCTCATCAACTTATCTCATCAACTTATCTCATCAACTTATCTCATCAACTTATCTCATCAACTTATCTCATCAACTTATCTCATCAACTTATCTCATCAACTTTTCTCATCAACTTATCACATCAACTTATCTCATCAACTTATCACATCAACTTTCCTCATCAACATATCTCATCAACTCTTCTCATCAACTTATCTAATCAACTTATCTCATCAACTTATATCATCAACTTATCTCATCAACTTATCACATCAACTTATCTCATCAATTCATCTCATCAACTTTTCACATCAACTTCTTTCATCAACTCATAACATCAACTTATAACATCAACTTATCACATCAACTTATCTCATCAACTTATCTCATCAACTTATCTCATCAACTTATCTCATCAACTTATCTCATCAACTTATCTCATCACCTTATCTCATCAACTTATCACATCAACATATCTCATCAACGTATCACATCAACTTTCACATCAACTTATCTCATCAACTTATCTCATCAACTTATCTCATCAACTTATCACATCAACTTATCTCATCAACTTATCTCATCAACTTATCTCATCAACTTATCCCATCAACTTATCTCATCAACTTATCAACTTACCTCATCAACTTATCTCATCAACTCATCACATCAACTTATCTGATCAACTTATCACATTAACTTATCTCATCAACTTATCACATCATTTTATCTCATCAACTTATATCATCAAGTTATCTCATCAACTTACCTCATCAACTTATCTCACCAACTTATCAACTTATCTCATCAACTTATCAACCTATATCATCAACTTATCAACTTATCTCATCAACTTATCAACTTATCTCATCAACTTATCAACTTATCTCATGAACTTATCAACTTATATCGTCAACTTATCAACTTATCTCATCAACTTATCAACTTATCTCATCAACTTATCAACTTATCTCATCAACTTATCAACTTATATCATCAACTTATCAGCTTATCTCATCAACTTATCAACTTATCTCATCAACTTATCAGGTTATCTCATCAACTTTCCTCATCAACTTATCTCACCAACTTATCAACTTATCTCATCAACTTATCAACTTATATCATCAACTTATCAACTTATCTCATCAAATTATCAACTTATCTCATCAACTTATCAACTTATCTCATCAACTTACCTCATCAACTTACCTCATCAACTTTTCTCTTCATCTTGTCCCATCAACTTATCTCATCAACTTATCACATCAACTTATCTCATCAACTTATCTCATCAACTTATCACATCAACTTATCTCATCAACTTATCCCATCATCATATCACATTAACTTAGGTCATCAACTTATTTCATCAACTTAACACATCAACTTATCTCATCACATTATCCCATCATCATATCACATTAACTTATGTCATCAACTTATTTCATCAACTTAACACATCAACTTATCACAACAACTTATATCATCAACTTATCACATCAACATCTCTCATCAACTTATCACATCAACTTATCCCATCAACTTATCTCATCAACTTATCAACTTACCTCATCAACTTATCACATCAACTTATCTCATCAACATATCACATCAACTTTTCTCATCAATTTGTCTCATCAACTTATCAATTTATATCATCAACATATCTCATCAACTTATCTCATCAACTTATCAAGTTATCTCATCAACTTATCTCATCAACTTATCTCATCAACTTATCTCATCAACTTATCTCATCAACTTATCTCATCAACTTATCACATCAACTTATCTCATCAACTTATGTCATCAACTTAACACATCAACTTATCACATCAACTTATCTCATCAACTTATTTCATCAACTTATCACATCATCTTATCACCTCAACACATCTCATCAACTTATCTCATCAACTTATCTCATCAACTTATCTCATCAACTTATCTCATCAACTTATCTCATCAACTTATCTCATCAACTTATCTCATCAACTTATCTCATCAACTTATCTCATCAACTTATCTCATCAACTTATCTCATCAACTTATCTCATCAACTTATCTCATCAACTTATCTCATCAACTTATCTCATCAACTTATCTCATCAACTTATCTCATCAACTTATCTCATCAACTTATCTCATCAACTTATCTCATCAACTTATCTCATCAACTTATCTCATCAACTTATCTCATCAACTTATCTCATCAACTTATCTCATCAACTTATCTCATCAACTTATCTCATCAACTTATCTCATCAACTTATCTCATCAACTTATCTCATCAACTTATCTCATCAACTTATCTCATCAACTTATCTCATCAACTTATCTCATCAACTTATCTCATCAACTTATCTCATCAACTTATCTCATCAACTTATCTCATCAACTTATCTCATCAACTTATCTCATCAACTTATCTCATCAACTTATCTCATCAACTTATCTCATCAACTTATCTCATCAACTTATCTCATCAACTTATCTCATCAACTTATCTCATCAACTTATCTCATCAACTTATCTCATCAACTTATCTCATCAACTTATCTCATCAACTTATCTCATCAACTTATCTCATCAACTTATCTCATCAACTTATCTCATCAACTTATCTCATCAACTTATCTCTTCAACTTATCTCATCAACTTATCTCATCAACTTATCTCATCAACTTATCTCATCAACTTATCTCATCAACTTATCTCATCAACTTATCTCATCAACTTATCTCATCAACTTATCTCATCAACTTATCTCATCAACTTATCTCATCAACTTATCTCATCAACTTATCTCATCAACTTATCTCATCAACTTATCTCATCAACTTATCTCATCAACTTATCTCATCAACTTATCTCATCAACTTATCTCATCAACTTATCTCATCCACTTATCTCATCAACTTATCTCCTCAACTTATCTAATCAAATTGTCACATCAACTTATCTCATCAACTTATTTCATCAACTTATCACATCATCTTATCACCTCAACTCATCTCATCAACTTATCTCATCAACTTATCTCATCAACTTATCTCATCAACTTATCTCATCAACTTATCTCATCAACTTATCTCATCAACTTATCTCATCAACTTATCTCATCAACTTATCTCATCAACTTATCTCATCAACTTATCTCATCAACTTATCTCATCAACTTATCTCATCAACTTATCTCATCATCTTATCACATTAACTTATCTCATCAACTTATCAACTTACCTCATCAACTTAGCTCATCAACTTAGCTCATCAACTCATCACATCAACTTATCTCATCAACTTATCTCATCAACTTATCACATTAACTTATCTCATCAACTTATCACATCATTTTATCTCATCAACTTATATCATCAAGTTATCTCATCAACTTACCTCATCAACTTATCTCATCAACTTATCAATTTGTCTCATCAACTTATCAACTTATATCATCAACTTATCAACTTATCTCATCAACTTATCAACTTATCTCATCAACTTATCAACTTATCTCATCAACTTATCTCATCAACTTTTCTCTTCATCTTATCCCATCAACTTATCTCATCAACTTATCACATCAACTTATCTCATCAACTTATCTCATCAACTTACCTCATCAACTTATCTCACCAACTTATCAACTTATCTCATCAACTTATCAACTTACATCATCAACTTATCAACTTATCTCATCAAATTATCAACTTATCTCATCAACTTATCAACTTATCTCATCAACTTACCTCATCAACTTTTCTCTTCAACTTATCCCATCAACTTATCTCATCAACTTATCACATCAACTTATCTCATCAACTTATCTCATCAACTTATCTCATCAACTTATCACATCAACTTCTCTCATCAACTTATCCCATCATCATATCACATTAACTTAGGTCATCAACTTATTTCATCAACTTAACACATCAACTTATCTCATCAACTTATCCCATCATCATATCACATTAACTTATGTCATCAACTTATTTCATCAACTTAACACATCAACTTATCACAACATCTTATCTCATCAACTTATCACATCAACATCTCTCATCAACTTATCACATCAACTTATCCCATCAACTTATCTCATCAACTTATCAACTTACCTCATCAACTTATCACATCAACTTATCTCATCAACATATCACATCAACTTTTCTCA
This sequence comes from Branchellion lobata, assembly GCA_947562095.1. Taxonomy (NCBI): domain Eukaryota; kingdom Metazoa; phylum Annelida; class Clitellata; order Hirudinida; family Piscicolidae; genus Branchellion; species Branchellion lobata. The sequence goes on from OX387260.1 coordinate 2,951,695, forward strand.
TCAATTTGTCTCATCAACTTATCAATTTATATCATCAACATATCTCATCAACTTATCTCATCAACTTATCAAGTTATCTCATCAACTTATCTCATCAACTTATCTCATCAACTTATCTCATCAACTTATCTCATCAACTTATCTCATCAACTTATCTCATCAACTTATCTCATCAACTTATCTCATCAACTTATCTCATCAACTTATCACATCAACTTATCTCATCAACTTATGTCATCAACTTAACACATCAACTTATCACATCAACTTATCTCATCAACTTATTTCATCAACTTATCACATCATCTTATCACCTCAACTCATCTCATCAACTTATCTCATCAACTTATCTCATCAACTTATCTCATCAACTTATCTCCTCAACTTATCTCATCAACTTATCTCATCAACTTATCTCATCAACTTATCTCATCAACTTATCTCATCAACTTATCTCATCAACTTATCTCATCAACTTATCTCATCAACTTATCTCATCAACTTATCTCATCAACTTATCTCATCAACTTATCTCATCAACTTATCTCATCAACTTATCTCATCAACTTATCTCATCAACTTATCTCATCAACTTATCTCATCAACTTATCTCATCAACTTATCTCATCAACTTATCTCATCAACTTATCTCATCAACTTATCTCATCAACTTATCTCATCAACTTTTCTCATCATCTTATCTCATCAACTTATCCCATCAACTTATCTCATCAACTTATCAACTTACCTCATCAACTTATCTCATCAACTTATCTCATCAACTTATCTCATCAACTCATCTAATCAAATTGTCACATCAACTTATCTCATCAACTTATTTCATCAACTTATCACATCATCTTATCACCTCAACTCATCTCATCAACTTATCTCATCAACTTATCTCATCAACTTATCTCATCAACTTATCTCATCAACTTATCTCATCAACTTATCTCATCAACTTATCTCATCAACTTATCTCATCAACTTATCTCATCAACTTATCTCATCAACTTATCTCATCAACTTATCTCATCAACTTATCCCATCAACTTATCCCATCAACTTATCTCATCAACTTATCAACTTACCTCATCAACTTATCTCATCAACTCATCACATCAACTTATCTCATCAACTTATCACATTAACTTATCTCATCAACTTATCACATCATTTTATCTCATCAACTTATATCATCAAGTTATCTCATCAACTTACCTCATCAACTTATCTCATCAACTTATCAACTTATCTCATCAACTTATCAACTTATCTCATCAACTTATCAACTTATCTCATCAACTTATCTCATCAATTTTTTTCTTCATCTTATCCCATCAACTTATCTCATCAACTTATCACATCAACTTATCTCATCAACTTATCTCATCAACTTATCTCATCAACTTATCACATCAACTTATCTCATCAACTTATCACGTCAACATATCACATTAACTTATGTCATCAACTTAACACATCAACTTATCACATCAACTTATTTCATAAACTTATCTCAACAACATCTCTAATCAACTTATCACATCAACTTCTCTCATCAACTTATCACAACAACATCTCTCATCAACTTATCACATCAACTTATCCCATCAACTTCTCTCATCAACTTATCAACTTACCTCATCAACTTATCACATCAACTTATCTCATCAACATATCACATCAACTTTTCTCATCAACTTATCTCATCAACTTTACACATTAACTTATCACATCAACTTATCTCATCAACATATCACATCAACTTTTCTCATCAACTTATCTCATCAACTTAACAATTCAACTTATCACATCAACTTATTTCATCAACTTATCACATCAACATCTCTCATCAACTTATCACATCAACTTATCCCATCAACTTATCTCATCAACTTATCAACTTACCTCATCAACTTATCACATCAACTTATCTCATCAACATATGACATCAACTTTTCTCATCAATTTGTCTCATCAACTTATCAATTTATATCATCAACCTATCTCATCAACTTATCTCATCAACTTATCTCATCAACTTATCTCATCAACTTATCAAGTTATCTCATCAACTTATCTCATCAACTTATCTCATCAACTTATCTCATCAACTTATCTCATCAACTTATCTCATCAACTTATCTCATCAACTTATCTCATCAACTTATCTCATCAACTTATCTCATCAACTTATCTCATCAACTTATCTCATCAACTTATCTCATCAACTTATCTCATCAACTTATCTCATCAACTTATCTCATCAACTTATCTCATCAACTTATCTCATCAACTTATCTCATCAACTTATCAAGTTATCTCATCAACTTATCTCATCAACTTATCTCATCAACTTATCTCATCAACTTATCTCATCAACTTATCTCATCAACTTATCTCATCAACTTATCTCATCAACTTATCTCATCAACTTATCTCATCAGTTTATCTCATCAACTTGTCTCATCAACTTATCTCATCAACTTATCACATCAACTTACCTAATCAACTTCTCTCATAATCTTATCATATCAACTTAATTCATCAACTTATCTCATCAACTTACCACATCAACTTATCTCATCAACTTATCACATCAACTGATCTCATCAACTTATCACATCAACTTTTCTCATCAACATATCTCATCAACTCTTTTCATCAACTTATCTAATCAACTTATCTCATCAACTTATATCATCAACTTATCTCATCAACTCATCAACTTACCTCATCAACTTATCTCATCAACTCATCACATCAACTTATCTGATCAACTTATCACATCAACTTATCTCATCAACTTATCACATCATTTTATCTCATCAACTTATATCATCAAGTTATCTCATCAACTTACCTCATCAACTTATCTCACCAACTTATCAACTTATCTCATCAACTTATCAAGTTATCTCATCAACTTACCTCATCAACTTATCTCACCAACTTATCAACTTATCTCATCAACTTATCAACTTATATCATTAACTTATCAACTTATCTCATCAACATATCAACTTATCTCATCAACTTATCAACTTATCTCATCAACTTATCAACTTATATCATCAACTTATCAACTTATCTCGTCGACTTGTCAACTTATCTCATCAACTTATCAACTTATCTCATCAGCTTATCAAGTTATCTCATCAACTTACCTCATCAACTTATCTCACCAACTTATCAACTTATCTCATCAACTTATCAACTTATATCATCAACTAATCAACTTATCTCATCAACTTATCAACTTATCTCATCAACTTATCAAGTTATCTCATCAACTTACCTCATCAACTTATCTCACCAACTTATCAACTTATATCATCAACTTATCAACTTATCTCATCAACTTATCAACTTATCTCATCAACTTATCAACTTATCTCATCAACTTACCTCATATACTTTTCTCTTCATCTTATCCCATCAACTTATCTCATCAACTTATCACATCAACTTATCTCATCAACTTATCTCATCAACTTATCACATCAACTTATCTCATCAACTTATCCCATCATCATATCACATTAACTTATGTCATCAACTTATTTCATCAACTTAACACATCAACTTATCTCATCAACTTATCCCATCATCATCTCACATTAACTTATGTCATCAACTTATTTCATCAACTTAACACATCAACTTATCACAACAACTTATCTCATCAACTTATCACATCAACATCTCTCATCAACTTATCACATCAACTTATCCCATCAACTTATCTCATCAACTTATCAACTTACCTCATCAACTTATCACATCAACTTATCTCATCAACATATCACATCAACTTTTCTCATCAATTTGTCTCATCAACTTATCAATTTATATCATCAACATATCTCATCAACTTATCTCATCAACATATCAAGTTATCTCATCAACTTATCTCATCAACTTATCACATCAACTTATCTCATCAATTTGTCTCATCAACTTATCTCATCAACTTTTTTCATCAACTTATCCCATCAACTTATCTCATCAACTTATGTCATCAACTTAACACATCAACTTATCACATCAACTTATCTCATCAACTTATCACAACAACATCTCTCATCAACTTATCACATCAACTTATCTCATCAACTAATCACAACAACATCTCTCATCAACTTATCACATAAACTTATCCCATCAAATTATCTCATCAACTTAACACATCAACTTATCACATCAACTTATTTCATCAACTTATCACATCAACATCTCTCATCAACTTATCACATCAACTTATCACATCAACTTATCACATCAACTTATCCCATCAACTTATCTCATCAGCTTATCAACTTACCTCATCAACTTATCACATCAACTTATCTCATCAACATATCACATCAACTTTTCTCATCAATTTGTCTCATCAACTTATCAATTTATATCATCAACTTATCTCATCAACTTATCTCATCAACTTATCTCATCAACTTATCAAGTTATCTCATCAACTTATCTCATCAACTTATCTCATCAACTTATCTCTTCAACTTATCTCATCAACTTGTCTCATCAACTTATCTCATCAACATATCACATCAACTTTTCTCATCAATTTGTCTCATCAACTTATCAATTTATATCATCAACATATCTCATCAACTTATCTCATCAACTTATCAAGTTATCTCATCAACTTATCTCATCAACTTATCACATCAACTTATCTCATCAATTTGTCTCATCAACTTATCTCATCAACTTTTTTCATCAACTTATCCCATCAACTTATCTCATCAACTTATGTCATCAACTTAACACATCAACTTATCACATCAACTTATCTCATCAACTTATCACAACAACATCTCTCATCAACTTATCACATCAACTTATCTCATCAACTAATCACAACAACATCTCTCATCAACTTATCACATCAACTTATCCCATCAAATTATCTCATCAACTTAACACATCAACTTATCACATCAACTTATTTCATCAACTTATCACATCAACATCTCTCATCAACTTATCACATCAACTTATCACATCAATTTATCCCATCAACTTATCTCATCAACTTATCAACTTACCTCATCAACTTATCACATCAACTTATCTCATCAACATATCACATCAACTTTTCTCATCAATTTGTCTCATCAACTTATCAATTTATATCATCAAATTATCTCATCAACTTATCTCATCAACTTATCAAGTTATCTCATCAACTTATCTCATCAACTTATCTCTTCAACTTATCTTTTCAACTTATCTCATCAACTTGTCTCATCAACTTATCTCATCAACTTATCACATCAACTCACCTAATCAACTTCTCTCATAAACTTATCATATCAACTTAATTCATCAACTTATCTCATCAACTTACCACATCAACTTATCTCATCAACTTATCACATCAACTTATCTCATCAACTTATCACATCAACTTCTCTCATCAACTTATCTCATCAACTCTTCTCATCAACTTATCTAATCAACTTATCTCATCAACTTATATCATCAACTTATCTCATCAACTTATCATATCAACTTATCTCATCAATTTATCTCATCAACTTTTCACATCAAATTCTTTCATCAACTTATAACATCAACTTATAACATCAACTTATCACATCAACTTATCTCATCAACTTATCACATCAACTTATCACATCAACTTATCACATCAACTTATCTCATCAACTTTTCTCATCTACTTTTCTCATCAAATTATCTCATCAACTTTTCTTATCAACTTATCTCATCAACATATCTCATCAACTTATCTCATCAACTCATCAACTTATCACATCAATTTATCTCATCAGCTTATGACATTAACTTATCTCATCAACTTATCTCATCAACTTATCTCATCAACTTATCTCATCAACTTATCTCATCAACTTATCTCATCAACTTATCTCATCAACTTATCTCATCAACATATCTCATCAACTTATCTCATCAACTTATCTCAACAACTTATCAACTTATCTCATCAACTTATCAACTTATATCATCAACTTATCATCTTATCTCATCAACTTTTCTCATCAACTTATCTCATCAACTTATCTCATCAACTTATCTCATCAACTTATCTCATCAACTTATCTCATCAACTTATCTCATCAACTTATCTCATCAACTTATCTCATCAACTTATCTCATAAACTTATCACATCAACTTATCCCATCAAATTATCTCATCAACTTAACACATCAACTTATCACATCAACTTATTTCATCAACTTATCACATCAACATCTCTCATCAACTTATCACATCAACTTATCACATCAATTTATCCCATCAACTTATCTCATCAACTTATCAACTTACCTCATCAACTTATCACATCAACTTATCTCATCAACATATCACATCAACTTTTCTCATCAATTTGTCTCATCAACTTATCAATTTATATCATCAAATTATCTCATCAACTTATCTCATCAACTTATCAAGTTATCTCATCAACTTATCTCATCAACTTATCTCTTCAACTTATCTTTTCAACTTATCTCATCAACTTGTCTCATCAACTTATCTCATCAACTTATCACATCAACTCACCTAATCAACTTCTCTCATAAACTTATCATATCAACTTAATTCATCAACTTATCTCATCAACTTACCACATCAACTTATCTCATCAACTTATCACATCAACTTATCTCATCAACTTATCACATCAACTTCTCTCATCAACTTATCTCATCAACTCTTCTCATCAACTTATCTAATCAACTTATCTCATCAACTTATATCATCAACTTATCTCATCAACTTATCATATCAACTTATCTCATCAATTTATCTCATCAACTTTTCACATCAAATTCTTTCATCAACTTATAACATCAACTTATAACATCAACTTATCACATCAACTTATCTCATCAACTTATCACATCAACTTATCACATCAACTTATCACATCAACTTATCTCATCAACTTTTCTCATCTACTTTTCTCATCAAATTATCTCATCAACTTTTCTTATCAACTTATCTCATCAACATATCTCATCAACTTATCTCATCAACTCATCAACTTATCACATCAATTTATCTCATCAGCTTATGACATTAACTTATCTCATCAACTTATCTCATCAACTTATCTCATCAACTTATCTCATCAACTTATCTCATCAACTTATCTCATCAACTTATCTCATCAACTTATCTCATCAACATATCTCATCAACTTATCTCATCAACTTATCTCAACAACTTATCAACTTATCTCATCAACTTATCAACTTATATCATCAACTTATCATCTTATCTCATCAACTTTTCTCATCAACTTATCTCATCAACTTATCTCATCAACTTATCTCATCAACTTATCTCATCAACTTATCTCATCAACTTATCTCATCAACTTATCTCATCAACTTATCTCATAAACTTATCTCATCAACTTATCTCATCAACTTATCTCATCAACTTATCTCATCAACTTATCTCATCAACTTATCTAATCAAATTGTCACATCAACTTATCTCATCAACTTATTTCATCAACTTATCACATCATCTTATCACCTCAACTCATCTCATCAACTTATCTCATCAACTTATCTCATCAACTTATCTCATCAACTTATCTCATCAACTTATCTCATCAACTTCTCTCATCAACTTATCTCATCAACTTATCTCATCATCTTATCTTATCAACTTACCTCATCAACTTATCTCATCAACTTATCTCATCAACTTATCTCATCAACTTATCTCATCAACTTATCTCATCAACTTATCTCATCAACTTATCTCATCAACTTATCTAATCAAATTGTCACATCAACTTATCTCAACTTCTTTCATCAACTTATCACATCATCTTTTCACCTCTACTCATCTCATCAACTTATCTCATCAACTTATCTCATCAACTTATCTCATCAACTTATCTCATCAACTTATCTCATCAACTTATCTCATCAACTTATCTCATCAATTCATCACATCAACTTATCTCATCAACTTATCTCATCAACTTATCTCATCAACTTATCTCATTAACTTATCTCATCATCTTATCACATCAACTTACCTCATCAACTTCTCTCATCAACTTATCCCATCAACTTATCTCATCAACTTATCAACTTACCTCATCAACTTATCTCATCAACTCATCACATCAACTTATCTCATCAATTTATCACATTAACTTATCTCATCAACTTATCACATCATTTCATCTCATCAACTTATATCATCAAGTTATCTCATCAACTTACCTCATCAACTTATCTCATCAACTTATCAACTTATCTCATCAACTTATCAACTTATACCATCAACTTATCAACTTATCTCATCAACTTATCTCATCAACTTTTCTCTTCATCTTATCCCATCAACTTATCTCATCAACTTATCTCATCAACTTATCTCATCAACTTATCTCATCAACTTATCTCTTCAACTTATCTCATCAACTTGTCTCATCAACTTATCTCATCAACTTATCACATCAACTTACCTAATCAACTTCTCTCATAAACTTATCATATCAACTTAATTCATCAACTTATCTCATCAACTTACCACATCAACTTATCTCATCAACTTATCACATCAACTTATCTCATCAACTTATCACATCAACTTCTCTCATCAACTTATCTCATCAACTCTTCTCATCAACTTATCTAATCAACTTATCTCATCAACTTATCTCATCAACTTATCCCATCAACTTATCTCATCAACTTATCAACTTACCTCATCAACTTATCTCATCAACTCATCACATCAACTTATCTCATCAACTTATCACATTAACTTATCTCATCAACTTATCTCATAATCTTATCATATCAACTTAATTCATCAACTTATCTCATCAACTTACCACATCAACTTATCTCATCAACTTATCTCATCAACTTATCTCATCAACTTATCTCATCAACTTATCTCATCAACTTATATCATCAACTTATCTCATCAACTTATCTCATCAACTTATCTGATCAACTTATCACATCAACTTATCTCATCAACATATCACATCAACTTTTCTCATCAACTTATCTCATCAACTTTACACATTAACTTATCACATCAACTTATCTCATCAACATATCACATCAACTTTTCTCATCAACTTATCTCATCAACTTAACAATTCAACTTATCACATCAACTTATTTCATCAACTTATCACATCAACATCTCTCATCAACTTATCACATCAACTTATCCCATCAACTTATCTCATCAACTTATCAACTTACCTCATCAACTTATCACATCAACTTATCTCATCAACATATGACATCAACTTTTCTCATCAATTTGTCTCATCAACTTATCAATTTATATCATCAACCTATCTCATCAACTTATCTCATCAACTTATCTCATCAACTTATCTCATCAACTTATCAAGTTATCTCATCAACTTATCTCATCAACTTATCTCATCAACTTATCTCATCAACTTATCTCATCAACTTATCTCATCAACTTATCTCATCAACTTATCTCATCAACTTATCTCATCAACTTATCTCATCAACTTATCTCATCAACTTATCTCATCAACTTATCTCATCAACTTATCTCATCAACTTATCTCATCAACTTATCAAGTTATCTCATCAACTTATCTCATCAACTTATCTCATCAACTTATCTCATCAACTTATCTCATCAACTTATCTCATCAACTTATCTCATCAACTTATCTCATCAACTTATCTCATCAGTTTATCTCATCAACTTGTCTCATCAACTTATCTCATCAACTTATCACATCAACTTACCTAATCAACTTCTCTCATAATCTTATCATATCAACTTAATTCATCAACTTATCTCATCAACTTACCACATCAACTTATCTCATCAACTTACCACATCAACTTATCTCATCAACTTATCACATCAACTGATCTCATCAACTTATCACATCAACTTTTCTCATCAACATATCTCATCAACTCTTTTCATCAACTTATCTAATCAACTTATCTCATCAACTTATATCATCAACTTATCTCATCAACTCATCAACTTACCTCATCAACTTATCTCATCAACTCATCACATCAACTTATCTGATCAACTTATCACATCAACTTATCTCATCAACTTATCACATCATTTTATCTCATCAACTTATATCATCAAGTTATCTCATCAACTTACCTCATCAACTTATCTCACCAACTTATCAACTTATCTCATCAACTTATCAAGTTATCTCATCAACTTACCTCATCAACTTATCTCACCAACTTATCAACTTATCTCATCAACTTATCAACTTATATCATTAACTTATCAACTTATCTCATCAACATATCAACTTATCTCATCAACTTATCAACTTATCTCATCAACTTATCAACTTATATCATCAACTTATCAACTTATCTCGTCGACTTATCAACTTATCTCATCAACTTATCAACTTATCTCATCAGCTTATCAAGTTATCTCATCAACTTACCTCATCAACTTATCTCACCAACTTATCAACTTATATCATCAACTTATCAACTTATCTCATCAACTTATCAACTTATCTCATCAACTTATCAACTTATCTCATCAACTTACCTCATATACTTTTCTCTTCATCTTATCCCATCAACTTATCTCATCAACTTATCACATCAACTTATCTCATCAACTTATCTCATCAACTTATCACATCAACTTATCTCATCAACTTATCCCATCATCATATCACATTAACTTATGTCATCAACTTATTTCATCAACTTAACACATCAACTTATCTCATCAACTTATCCCATCATCATCTCACATTAACTTATGTCATCAACTTATTTCATCAACTTAACACATCAACTTATCACAACAACTTATCTCATCAACTTATCACATCAACATCTCTCATCAACTTATCACATCAACTTATCCCATCAACTTATCTCATCAACTTATCAACTTACCTCATCAACTTATCACATCAACTTATCTCATCAACATATCACATCAACTTTTCTCATCAATTTGTCTCATCAACTTATCAATTTATATCATCAACATATCTCATCAACTTATCTCATCAACATATCAAGTTATCTCATCAACTTATCTCATCAACTTATCACATCAACTTATCTCATCAATTTGTCTCATCAACTTTTTTCATCAACTTATCCCATCAACTTATCTCATCAACTTATGTCATCAACTTAACACATCAACTTATCACATCAACTTATCTCATCAACTTATCACAACAACATCTCTCATCAACTTATCACATCAACTTATCTCATCAACTAATCACAACAACATCTCTCATCAACTTATCACATAAACTTATCCCATCAAATTATCTCATCAACTTAACACATCAACTTATCACATCAACTTATTTCATCAACTTATCACATCAACATCTCTCATCAACTTATCACATCAACTTATCACATCAACTTATCCCATCAACTTATCTCATCAGCTTATCAACTTACCTCATCAACTTATCACATCAACTTATCTCATCAACATATCACATCAACTTTTCTCATCAATTTGTCTCATCAACTTATCAATTTATATCATCAACTTATCTCATCAACTTATCTCATCAACTTATCTCATCAACTTATCTCATCAACTTATCAAGTTATCTCATCAACTTATCTCATCAACTTATCTCATCAACTTATCTCTTCAACTTATCTCATCAACTTGTCTCATCAACTTATCTCATCAACATATCACATCAACTTTTCTCATCAATTTGTCTCATCAACTTATCAATTTATATCATCAACATATCTCATCAACTTATCTCATCAACTTATCTCATCAACTTATCAAGTTATCTCATCAACTTATCTCATCAACTTATCACATCAACTTATCTCATCAATTTGTCTCATCAACTTATCTCATCAACTTTTTTCATCAACTTATCCCATCAACTTATCTCATCAACTTATGTCATCAACTTAACACATCAACTTATCACATCAACTTATCTCATCAACTTATCACAACAACATCTCTCATCAACTTATCACATCAACTTATCTCATCAACTAATCACAACAACATCTCTCATCAACTTATCACATCAACTTATCCCATCAAATTATCTCATCAACTTAACACATCAACTTATCACATCAACTTATTTCATCAACTTATCACATCAACATCTCTCATCAACTTATCACATCAACTTATCACATCAATTTATCCCATCAACTTATCTCATCAACTTATCAACTTACCTCATCAACTTATCACATCAACTTATCTCATCAACATATCACATCAACTTTTCTCATCAATTTGTCTCATCAACTTATCAATTTATATCATCAAATTATCTCATCAACTTATCTCATCAACTTATCAAGTTATCTCATCAACTTATCTCATCAACTTATCTCATCAACTTGTCTCATCAACTTATCTCATCAACTTATCACATCAACTCACCTAATCAACTTCTCTCATAAACTTATCATATCAACTTAATTCATCAACTTATCTCATCAACTTACCACATCAACTTATCTCATCAACTTATCACATCAACTTATCTCATCAACTTATCACATCAACTTTTCTCATCAACTTATCTCATCAACTCTTCTCATCAACTTATCTAATCAACTTATCTCATCAACTTATATCATCAACTTATCTCATCAACTTATCATATCAACTTATCTCATCAATTTATCTCATCAACTTTTCACATTAAATTCTTTCATCAACTTATAACATCAACTTATAACATCAACTTATCACATCAACTTATCTCATCAACTTATCACATCAACTTATCACATCAACTTATCACATCAACTTATCTCATCAACTTTTCTCATCTACTTTTCTCATCAAATTATCTCATCAACTTTTCTTATCAACTTATCTCATCAACATATCTCATCAACTTATCTCATCAACTCATCAACTTATCACATCAATTTATCTCATCAGCTTATGACATTAACTTATCTCATCAACTTATCTCATCAACTTATCTCATCAACTTATCTCATCAACTTATCTCATCAACTTATCTCATCAACTTATCTCATCAACTTATCTCATCAACATATCTCATCAACTTATCTCATCAACTTATCTCAACAACTTATCAACTTATCTCATCAACTTATCTCATCAACATATCTCATCAACTTATCTCATCAACTTATCTCAACAACTTATCAACTTATCTCATCAACTTATCAACTTATATCATCAACTTATCATCTTATCTCATCAACTTTTCTCATCAACTTATCTCATCAACTTATCTCATCAACTTATCTCATCAACTTATCTCATCAACTTATCTCATCAACTTATCTCATCAACTTATCTCATCAACTTATCTCATCAACTTATCTCATAAACTTATCTCATCAACTTATCTCATCAACTTATCTCATCAACTTATCTCATCAACTTATCTCATCAACTTATCTAATCAAATTGTCACATCAACTTATCTCATCAACTTATTTCATCAACTTATCACATCATCTTATCACCTCAACTCATCTCATCAACTTATCTCATCAACTTATCTCATCAACTTATCTCATCAACTTATCTCATCAACTTATCTCATCAACTTCTCTCATCAACTTATCTCATCAACTTATCTCATCATCTTATCTTATCAACTTACCTCATCAACTTATCTCATCAACTTATCTCATCAACTTATCTCATCAACTTATCTCATCAACTTATCTCATCAACTTATCTCATCAACTTATCTCATCAACTTATCTAATCAAATTGTCACATCAACTTATCTCAACTTCTTTCATCAACTTATCACATCATCTTTTCACCTCTACTCATCTCATCAACTTATCTCATCAACTTATCTCATCAACTTATCTCATCAACTTATCTCATCAACTTATCTCATCAACTTATCTCATCAACTTATCTCATCAACTTATCTCATCAATTCATCACATCAACTTATCTCATCAACTTATCTCATCAACTTATCTCATCAACTTATCTCATTAACTTATCTCATCATCTTATCACATCAACTTACCTCATCAACTTCTCTCATCAACTTATCCCATCAACTTATCTCATCAACTTATCAACTTACCTCATCAACTTATCTCATCAACTCATCACATCAACTTATCTCATCAATTTATCACATTAACTTATCTCATCAACTTATCACATCATTTCATCTCATCAACTTATATCATCAAGTTATCTCATCAACTTACCTCATCAACTTATCTCATCAACTTATCAACTTATCTCATCAACTTATCAACTTATACCATCAACTTATCAACTTATCTCATCAACTTATCTCATCAACTTTTCTCTTCATCTTATCCCATCAACTTATCTCATCAACTTATCTCATCAACTTATCTCATCAACTTATCTCATCAACTTATCTCATCAACTTATCTCATCAACTTATCTCTTCAACTTATCTCATCAACTTGTCTCATCAACTTATCTCATCAACTTATCACATCAACTTACCTAATCAACTTCTCTCATAAACTTATCATATCAACTTAATTCATCAACTTATCTCATCAACTTACCACATCAACTTATCTCATCAACTTATCACATCAACTTATCACATCAACTTATCTCATCAACTTATCACATCAACTTCTCTCATCAACTTATCTCATCAACTCTTCTCATCAACTTATCTAATCAACTTATCTCATCAACTTATCTCATCAACTTATCCCATCAACTTATCTCATCAACTTATCAACTTACCTCATCAACTTATCTCATCAACTCATCACATCAACTTATCTCATCAACTTATCACATTAACTTATCTCATCAAATTATCACATCATTTTATCTCATCAATTTATATCATCAAGTTATCTCATCAACTTACCTCATCAACTTATCTCATCAACTTATCAACTTATCTCATCAACTTATCAACTTATACCATCAACTTATCAACTTATCTCATCGACTTATCAACTTATCTCATCAATTTATCAACTTATCTCATCAACTTATCTCATCAACTTTTCTCTTCATCTTATCCCATCAACTTATCTCATTAACTTATCACATCAACTTATCTCATCAACTTATCACATTAACTTATCTCATCAAATTATCACATCAACATATCACATTAACTTATGTCATCAACTTAACACATCAACTTATCACATCAACTTATCTCATCAACTTATCACAACAACATCTCTAATCAACTTATCACATCAACTTATCTAATCAACTTATCACAACAACATCTCTCATCAACTTATCACATCAACTTATCCCATCAACTTATCTCATCAACTTATCAACTTACCTCATCAACTTATCACATCAACTTATCTCATCAACATATCACATCAACTTTTCTCATCATTTTATCTCATCAACTTAACACATTAACTTATCACATCAACTTATCTCATCAACATATCACATCAACTTTTCTCATCAACTTATCTCATCAACTTAACACATCAACTTATCACATCAACTTATTTCATCAACTTATCACATCAACATCTCTCATCAACTTATCACATCAACTTATCCCATCAACTTATCTCATTAACTTATCATCTTACCTCATCAACATATCACATCAACTTTTCTCATCAATTTGTCTCATCAACTTTTCAATTTATATCATCAACTTATCTCATCAACTTATCTCATCAACTTATCTCATCAACTTATCTCATCAACTTATCTCATCAACTTATCAAGTTATCACATCAACTTATCTCATCAACTTATCTCATCTACTTATCTCATCAACTTTTCTCATCAACTTATCCCATCAACTTATAACATCAACTTATCTCATCAATTTGTCTCATCAACTTATCACATCAATTTTTCTCATCAACTTATCACATCAACTTATCACATCAACTTATCGCATCAACTTATCACATCAACTTATCACATGAACTTATCACATCAACTTATCACATCAACTTATTTCATCAACTTATCTCATCAACTTATCTCATCAACTTATCTCATCAACTTATCTCATCAACTTATCTCATCAACTTATCTCATCAACTTATCTCATCAACTTATCTCATCAACTTATCTCATCAACTTATCTCATCAACTTATCTCATCAACTTATCTCATCAACTTATCTCATCAACTTATCTCATCAACTTATCTCATCAACATATCTCATCAACTTATCTAATCAAATTGTCACATCAACTTATCTCATCAACTTATTTCATCAACTTATCACATCATCTTATCACCTCAACTCACCTCATCAACTTATCTCATCAACTTATCTCATCAACTTATCTCATCAACTTATCTCATAAACTTATCTCATCAACTTATCTCATCAACTTATCTCATCAACTTATCTCATCATCTTATCACATCAACTTACCTCATCAACTTATCACATCAACTTATCACATCAACTTATCTCATCAACTTATCACATCAACTCATCTCATCAACTTATCTCATCAACTTATCTCATCAACTTATCTCATCAACTTATTTCATCAACTTACCTCATCAACTTTTTCTCATCAACTTATCAACTTATCTCATCAACTTATCAACTTATTTCATCAACTTATCACATCAACTTATCCCATCAACTTATCTCATCAACTTATCAACTTACCTCATCAACATATCACATCAACTTTTCTCATCAATTTGTCTCATCAACTTATCAATTTATATCATCAACTTCTCTCATCAACTTATCTCATCAACTTATCAAGTTATCTCATCAACTTATCTCATCAACTTATCTCATCAACTTTTCTCATCAACTTATACCATCAACTTATCACATCAACTTATCTCATCAATTTGTCTCATCAACTTATCACATCAATTTTTCTCATCAACTTATCACATCAACTTATCACATCAAC
This sequence comes from Branchellion lobata, assembly GCA_947562095.1. Lineage (NCBI taxonomy): Eukaryota > Metazoa > Annelida > Clitellata > Hirudinida > Piscicolidae > Branchellion > Branchellion lobata. The sequence continues at coordinate 2,968,621 of OX387260.1, forward strand.
TTATCGCATCAACTTATCACATCAACTTATCACATCAACTTATCACATCAACTTATCACATCAACTTATTTCATCAACTTATCTCATCAACTCTTCTCATCAACTTATCTCATCAACTTATCTCATCAACTTATCTCATCAACTTATCTCATCAACTTATCTCATCAACTTATCTCATCAACTTATCTCATCAACTTATCTCATCAACTTATCTCATCAACTTATCTCATCAACATATCTCATCAACTTATCTAATCAAATTGTCACATCAACTTATCTCATCAACTTATTTCATCAACTTATCACATCATCTTATCACCTCAACTCACCTCATCAACTTATCTCATCAACTTATCTCATCAACTTATCTCATCAACTTATCTCATCAACTTATCTCATCAACTTATCTCATCAACTTATCTCATCAACTTATCTCATCAACTTATCTCATCAACATATCTCATCATCTTATCACATCAACTTACCTCATCAACTTATCACATCAACTTATCACATCAAATTATCTTCTCAACTTATCACATCAACTCATCTCATCAACTTATCTCATCATCTTATCACATCAACTTACCTCATCAACTTATCACATCAACTTATCACATCAACTTATCTCATCAACTTATCACATCAACTCATCTCATCAACTTATCTCATCAACTTATCTCATCAACTTATTTCATCAACTTACCTCATCAACTTTTCTCATCAACTTATCAACTTATCTCATCAACTTATCAACTTATCTCATCAACTTATCACATCAACTTATCCCATCAACTTATCTCATCAACTTATCAACTTACCTCATCAACATATCACATCAACTTTTCTCATCAATTTGTCTCATCAACTTATCAATTTATATCATCAACTTATCTCATCAACTTATCTCATCAACTTATCAAGTTATCTCATCAACTTATCTCATCAACTTATCTCATCAACTTTTCTCATCAACTTATACCATCAACTTATCACATCAACTTATCTCATCAATTTGTCTCATCAACTTATCACATCAATTTTTCTCATCAACTTATCACATCAACTTATCACATCAACTTATCGCATCAACTTATCACATCAACTTATCACATCAACTTATCACATCAACTTATCACATCAACTTATTTCATCAACTTATCTCATCAACTCTTCTCATCAACTTATCTCATCAACTTATCTCATCAACTTATCTCATCAACTTATCTCATCAACTTATCTCATCAACTTATCTCATCAACTTATCTCATCAACTTATCTCATCAACTTATCTCATCAACTTATCTCATCAACTTATCTCATCAACTTATCTCATCAACTTATCTCATCAACTTATCTCATCAACTTATCTCATCAACATATCTCATCAACTTATCTAATCAAATTGTCACATCAACTTATCTCATCAACTTATTTCATCAACTTATCACATCATCTTATCACCTCAACTCACCTCATCAACTTATCTCATCAACTTATCTCATCAACTTATCTCATCAACTTATCTCATCAACTTATCTCATCAACTTATCTCATCAACTTATCACAATAACTTATCTCATCAACTTATCACATCATTTTATCTCATCAACTTATATCATCAAGTTATCTCATCAACTTACCTCATCAACTTATCTCATCAACTTATCTCATCAACTTATCTCATCAACTTATCTCATCAACTTATCTCATCAACTTATCTCATCAACTTATCTCATCAACTTATCTCATCAACTTATCTCATCAACTTATCTCATCAACATATCTCATCAACTTATCTAATCAAATTGTCACATCAACTTATCTCATCAACTTATTTCATCAACTTATCACATCATCTTATCACCTCAACTCACCTCATCAACTTATCTCATCAACTTATCTCATCAACTTATCTCATCAACTTATCTCATCAACTTATCTCATCAACTTATCTCATCAACTTATCTCATCAACTTATCTCATCAACTTATCTCATCAACTTATCTCATCAACTTATCTCATCAACTTATCTCATCAACTTATCTCATCAACTTATCTCATCAACTTATCTCATCAACTTATCTCATCAACATATCTCATCATCTTATCACATCAACTTACCTCATCAACTTATCACATCAACTTATCACATCAAATTATCTCCTCAACTTATCACATCAACTCATCTCATCAACTTATCTCATCAACTTATCTCATCAACTTATCTCATCAACTTATCTCATCAACTTATCTCATCAACTTATTTCATCAACTTACTTCATCAACTTTTCTCATCAACTTATCAACTTATCTCATCAACTTATCAACTTATTTCATCAACTTATCTAATCAACTTATCAACTTATTTCATCAAATTATTTCATCAACTTATCTCATCAACTTATCTCATCAACTTATCTCATCAACTTATCTCATCAACTTTTCTCATCAACTTTTCCCATCAACTTGTCTCATCAACTTATCAAGTCAACTTATCAACTTATCTCATCAACTTATCAACTTATTTCATCAACTTATCTAATCAACTTATCAACTTATTTCATCAAATTTTTTCATCAACTTATCTCATCAACTTATCTCATCAACTTTTCTCATCAACTTTTCCCATCAACTTATCATATCAACTTATCTCATCAACTTATCAACTTACCTCATCAACATATCACATCAACTTTTCTCATCAATTTGTCTCATCAACTTATCAATTTATCTCATCAACTTATCACATCAACTTATCTCATCAACTTATCACATCAACTTATCACATCAACTAATCTCATCAACTTATCACATCAACTTATCACATCAACTTATCACATTAACTTATCTCATCAACTTATCTCATCTACTCTTCTCATCAACTTATCACATCAAGTTATCTCATCAACTTATCTCATCAACTTATCACATCAACTTTTTTCATCAACTTATCTCATTAACTTATCAACTTACCTCATCAACTTATCTCATCAACTCATCACATCAACTTATCTCATCAACTTATCACAATAACTTATCTCATCAACTTATCACATCATTTTATCTCATCAACTTATATCATCAAGTTATCTCATCAACTTACCTCATCAACTTATCTCATCAACTTATCAACTTATCACATCATTTTATCTCATCAACTTATATCATCAAGTTATCTCATCAACTTACCTCATCAACTTATCTCATCAACTTATCAACTTATCTCATCAACTTATCAACTTATATCATCAACCTATCTCATCAACTTATCAACTTACCTCATCAACTTATCTCATCAACTCATCACATCAACTTATCTCATCAACTTATCACAATAACTCATCTCATCAACTTATCACATCATTTTCTCTCATCAACTTATATCATCAAGTTATCTCATCAACTTACCTCATCAACTTATCTCATCAACTTATCAACTTATCTCATCAACTTATCAACTTATATCATCAACTTATCAACTTATCTCATCAACTTATCACATTAACTTATCTCATCAACTTTTCACATCATTTTATTTCATCAACTTATATCATCAAGTTATCTCATCAACTTACCTCATCAACTTATCTCATCAACTTATCAACTTATCAACTTATACCATCAAATTATCAACTTATCTCATCAACTTATCAACTTATCTCATCAACTTATCAACTTATCTCATCAAATTATTTCATCAACTTATCTCATCAACTTATCTCATCAACTTTTCTCATCAACTTATTTCATCAACTTATCTCATCAACTTATCATATCAACTTATCTCATCAACTTATCTCATCAACTTATCACATCAACTTATCTCATCAAATTATTACATCAACTTATCATATCAACTTATCACATCAACTTATCACATCAACTTATCTCATCAACTTATCACATCAACATTTCTCATCAACTTATCACATCAACTTATCCCATCAACTTATCTCATCAACTTATCAATTTACCTCATCAACTTATCACATCAACTTATCTCATCCACATATCACATCAACTTTTCTCATCAACTTATCACATCAACTTATCAACTTATCTCATCAACTTATCAAGTTATCTCATCAACTTATCTCATCAACTTATCTCATCAACTTTTCTCATCAACTTATCCCATCAACTTATCCCATCAACTTATCTCATCAACTTATCTCATCAACTTATCACATCAACTTATCTCATCAATTTGTCTCATCAACTTATCACATCAATTTTTCTCATCAACTTATCACATCAACTTATCACATCAACTTATCACATCAACTTATCTCATCAACTTATCACATCAACTTATCACATCAACTTATCACATCAACTTATCTCATCAACTTATCACATCAACTTATCTCATCAATTTGTCTCATCCACTTATCACATCAATTTTTCTCATCAAATTATCACATCAACTTATCACATCAACTTATCTCATCAACTTATCACATCAACTTATCACATCAACTTATCACATCAACTTATTTCATCAACTTATCTAATCAAATTATCACATCAACTTATCTCATCAACTTATCTCATCAACTTATCTCATCAACTTATCTCATCAACTTATCACATCATCTTATTTCCTCAACTCATCTCATCAACTTATCTCATCAACTTATCTCATCAACTTATCTCATCAACTTATCTCATCAACTTATCTCATCAACTTATCACATCAACTTACCTCATCAACTTATCACAACAACTTATCTCATCAACTTATCACATCAACTCATCTCATCAATTTATCTCATCAACTTATCTCATCAACTTATCACATCAACTTATCTCATCAACTTATCTCATCAACTTATTTCATCAACTTACCTCATCAACTTTTCTCATCAACTTATCAACTTATCTCATCAACTTATCAACTTATTTCATCAACTTATCTCATCAACTTCTCTCATCAACTTTTCTCATCAACTTATCCCATCAACTTGTCTCATCTACTTATCACATCAACTTATCTCTTCAATTTATCTCATGAACTTATCACATCAACTTATCTCATCAACTTATCACATCAATTCATCACATCAACTAATCTCATCAACTAATCACATCAACTTATCTCATCAACTTATCTCATCAACTTATCTCATCAACTTATCTCATCAACTTATCTCATCAACTTATCTCATCAACTTATCTCATCAACTTATCTCATCAACTTACCACATCAACTTACCTCATCAACTTATCACATCAACTTATCTCATCAACTTATCACATCAACTCATCTCATCAATTTATCTCATCAACTTATCTCATCAACTTATCACATCAACTTATCTCATCAACTTATCTCATCAACTTATTTCATCAACTTACCTCATCAACTTTTCTCATCAACTTATCAACTTATCTCATCAACTTATCAACTTATTTCATCAACTTATCTCATCAACTTATCTCATCAACTTATCACATCAACTTATCTCATCAACTTATCACATCAATTCATCACATCAACTAATCTCATCAACTTATCACATCAACTTATCTCATCAACTTATTTCATCAACTCTTCTCATCAACTTATCACATCAACTTATCTCATCAACTTATCTCATCAACTTATCTCATCAACTTATCTCATCAACTTATCTCATCAACTTATAACATCAACTTATCTCATCAACTTATCACATCAATTCATCACATCAACTAATCTCATCAACTTATCACATCAACTTATCTCATCAACTTATTTCATCAACTCTTCTCATCAACTTATCACATCAACTTATCTCATCAACTTATATCATCAACTTATCACATCAACTTATCTCATCAACTTATATCATCAACTTACCTCATCAACTTATCTCATCAACTCATCAGATCAACTTATCTCATCAACTTATCACAATAACTTATCTCATCAACTTATCACATCATTTTATATCATCAACTTATATCATCAAGTTATCTCATCAACTTACCTCATCAACTTATCTCATCAACTTATCAACTTATCTCATCAACTTATTAACTTATATCATCAACTTATCAACTTATCTCATCAACTTAACAACTTATCTCATCAACTTATCAACTTATCTCATCAACTTATTAACTTATATCATCAACTTATCAACTTATCTCATCAACTTAACAACTTATCTCATCAACTTATCAACTTATCTCATCAAATTATCTCATCAACTTATCTCATCAACTTATCTCATCAACTTATCAACTTATCTCATCAACTTATCAACTTATTTCATCAACTTATCTCATCAACTTCTCTCATCAACTTTTCTCATCAACTTATCCCATCAACTTGTCTCATCTACTTATCACATCAACTTATCTCTTCAATTTATCTCATGAACTTATCACATCAACTTATCTCATCAACTTATCACATCAATTCATCACATCAACTAATCTCATCAACTAATCACATCAACTTATCTCATCAACTTATCTCATCAACTTATCTCATCAACTTATCTCATCAACTTATCTCATCAACTTATCTCATCAACTTATCTCATCAACTTATCTCATCAACTTACCACATCAACTTACCTCATCAACTTATCACATCAACTTATCTCATCAACTTATCACATCAACTCATCTCATCAATTTATCTCATCAACTTATCTCATCAACTTATCACATCAACTTATCTCATCAACTTATCTCATCAACTTATTTCATCAACTTACCTCATCAACTTTTCTCATCAACTTATCAACTTATCTCATCAACTTATCAACTTATTTCATCAACTTATCTCATCAACTTATCTCATCAACTTATCACATCAACTTATCTCATCAACTTATCACATCAATTCATCACATCAACTAATCTCATCAACTTATCACATCAACTTATCTCATCAACTTATTTCATCAACTCTTCTCATCAACTTATCACATCAACTTATCTCATCAACTTATCTCATCAACTTATCTCATCAACTTATCTCATCAACTTATCTCATCAACTTATAACATCAACTTATCTCATCAACTTATCACATCAATTCATCACATCAACTAATCTCATCAACTTATCACATCAACTTATCTCATCAACTTATTTCATCAACTCTTCTCATCAACTTATCACATCAACTTATCTCATCAACTTATATCATCAACTTATCACATCAACTTATCTCATCAACTTATATCATCAACTTACCTCATCAACTTATCTCATCAACTCATCAGATCAACTTATCTCATCAACTTATCACAATAACTTATCTCATCAACTTATCACATCATTTTATATCATCAACTTATATCATCAAGTTATCTCATCAACTTACCTCATCAACTTATCTCATCAACTTATCAACTTATCTCATCAACTTATTAACTTATATCATCAACTTATCAACTTATCTCATCAACTTAACAACTTATCTCATCAACTTATCAACTTATCTCATCAACTTATTAACTTATATCATCAACTTATCAACTTATCTCATCAACTTAACAACTTATCTCATCAACTTATCAACTTATCTCATCAAATTATCTCATCAACTTATCTCATCAACTTATCTCATCAACTTTTCTCATCAACTTATCCCATCAACTTATCTCATCAACTTATCATATCAACTTATCTCATCAACTTATCTCATCAACTTATCTCATCAACTTATCTCATCAACTTATCTCATCAACTTATTACATCAACTTATCTCATCAACTTATTACATCAACTTATCACATCAACTTATCTCATCAACTTATCACATCAACATTTCTCATCAACTTATCACATCAACTTATCCCATCAACTTATCCCATCAACTTATCAACTTACCTCATCAACTTATCACATCAACTTATCTCATCAACATATCACATCAACTTTTCTCATCAACTTATCTCATCAACTTATCAAGTTATCTCATCAACTTATCAAGTTATCTCATCAACTTATCAAGTTATCTCATCAACTTATCTCATCAACTTATCTCATCAACTTATCTCATCAACTTATCTCATCAACTTATTTCATCAACTTACCTCATCAACTTATCTCATCAACTTATCTCATCAACTTATCTCATCAACTTATCTCATCAACTTATCTCATCAACTTATCTCATCAACTTATCTCATCAACTTATCTCATCAACTTATCTCATCAACTTATCTCATCAACTTATCTCATCAACTTATTACATCAACTTATCTCATCAACTTATTACATCAACTTATCACATCAACTTATCTCATCAACTTATCACATCAACATTTCTCATCAACTTATCACATCAACTTATCCCATCAACTTATCCCATCAACTTATCAACTTACCTCATCAACTTATCACATCAACTTATCTCATCAACATATCACATCAACTTTTCTCATCAACTTATCTCATCAACTTATCAAGTTATCTCATCAACTTATCAAGTTATCTCATCAACTTATCAAGTTATCTCATCAACTTATCTCATCAACTTATCTCATCAACTTATCTCATCAACTTATCTCATCAACTTATTTCATCAACTTACCTCATCAACTTATCTCATCAACTTATCTCATCAACTTATCTCATCAACTTATCTCATCAACTTATCTCATCAACTTATCTCATCAACTTATCTCATCAACTTATCTCATCAACTTATCTCATCAACTTATCTCATCAACTTATCTCATCAACTTATCTCATCAACTTATCACATCAACTTACCTCATCAACTTATCACATCAACTTATCTCATCAACTTATCACATCAACTCATCTCATCAATTTATCTCATCAATTTATCTCATCAACTTATCTCATCAACTTATCACATCAACTTATCTCATCAATTTATCTCATCAACTTATTTCATCAACTTACCTCATCAACTTTTCTCATCAACTTATCAACTTATCTCAACAACTTATCAACTTATTTCATCAACTTATCTTATCAACTTATCTCATCAACTTATCACATCAACTTATCTCATCAACTTATCTCATCAACTTATTTCATCAACTTTTCTCAACAACTTATCAACTTATTTCATCAACTTATCAAGTTATCTCATCAACTTATCAAGTTATCTCATCAACTTATCAAGTTATCTCATCAACTTATCTCATCAACTTATCTCATCAACTTTTCTCATCAACTTATCCCATCAACTTATCCCATCAACTTATCTCATCAACTTATCTCATCAACTTTTCTCATCAACTTATCCCATCAACTTATCCCATCAACTTATCTCATCAACTTCTCTCATCAACTTATCACATCAACTTATCGCATCAATTTGTCTCATCAACTTATCACATCAATTTTTCTCATCAACTTATCACATCAACTTATCACATCAACTTATCTCATCAACTTATCACATCAACTTATCTCATCAACTTATCACATCAACTTATCTCATCAATTTGTCTCATCAACTTATCACATCAATTTTTCTCATCAACTTATCACATCAACTTATCACATCAACTTATCTCATCAACTTATCACACAACTTATCACATCAACTTATTACATCAACTTATTTCATCAACTTATCTGATCAAATTATCACATCAACTTATCTCATTAACTTATCTCATCAACTTATCTCATCAACTTATCTCATCAACTTATCTCATCAACTTATCTCATCAACTTATCTCATCAACTTATCTCATCAACTTATCTCATCAACTTTTCTCATCAACTTATCTCATCAACTTATCTTATCAACTTATCTCAACAACTTATCTCATCAACTTATCTCATCAACTTACCTCATCAACTTATCACATCAACTTATCTCATCAACTTATCACATCAACTCATCTCATCAATTTATCTCATCAACTTATCTCATCAACTTATCACATCAACTTATCTCATCAACTTATCTCATCAACTTATTTCATCAACTTACCTCATCAACTTTTCTCATCAACTTATCAACTTATCTCATCAACTTATCAACTTATTTCATCAACTTATCTCATCAACTTATCTCATCAACTTATCACATCAACTCATCTCATCAACTTATCACATCAATTCATCACATCAACTAATCTCATCAACTTATCACATCAACTTATCTCATCAACTTATTTCATCAACTCTTCTCATCAACTTATCACATCAACTTATCTCATCAACTTATCTCATCAACTTATCAACTTATCTCCTCAACTTATCAAGTTATCTCATCAACTTATCTCATCAACTTATCTCATCAACTTATCTCATCAACTTATCTCATCCACTTATCTCATCAACTTACCACATCAACTTACCTCATCAACTTATCACATCAACTCATCTCATCAATTTATCTCATCAACTTATCTCATCAACTTATCACATCAACTTATCTCATCAACTTATCTCATCAACTTATTTCATCAACTTACCTCATCAACTTTTCTCATCAACTTATCAACTTATCTCATCAACTTATCAACTTATTTCATCAACTTATCTCATCAACTTATCTCATCAACTTATCACATCAACTTATCTCATCAACTTATCACATCAATTCATAACATCAACTAATCTCATCAACTTATCACATCAACTTATCTCATCAACTTATTTCATCAACTCTTCTCATCAACTTATCACATCAACTTATCTCATCAACTTATATCATCAACTTACCTCATCAACTTATCTCATCAACTCATCAGATCAACTTATCTCATCAACTTATCACAATAACTTATCTCATCAACTTATCACATCATTTTATATCATCAACTTATATCATCAAGTTATCTCATCAACTTACCTCATCAACTTATCTCATCAACTTATCAACTTATCTCATCAACTTATTAACTTATATCATCAACTTATCAACTTATCTCATCAACTTAACAACTTATCTCATCAACTTATCAACTTATCTCATCAAATTATCTCATCAACTTATCTCATCAACTTATCTCATCAACTTTTCTCATCAACTTATCCCATCAACTTATCTCATCAACTTATCATATCAACTTATCTCATCAACTTATCTCATCAACTTATCTCATCAACTTATCTCATCAACTTTTTACATCAACTTTTTACATCAACTTATCTCATCAACTTATTACATCAACTTATCACATCAACTTATCTCATCAACTTATCACATCAACATTTCTCATCAACTTATCACATCAACTTATCCCATCAACTTATCTCATCAACTTATCAACTTACCTCATCAACTTATCACATCAACTTATCTCATCAACATATCACATCAACTTTTCTCATCAACTTATCTCATCAACTTATCAAGTTATCTTATCAACTTATCAAGTTATCTCATCAACTTATCAAGTTATCTCATCAACTTATATCATCAACTTATCTCATCAACTTATCTCATCAACTTATCTCATCAACTTATCTCATCAACTTATCTCATCAACTTATCTCATCAATTTATCTCATCAACTTATCTCATCAACTTATCTCATCAACTTATCTCATCAACTTATCTCATCAACTTATCTCATCAACTTATCTCATCAACTTATCTCATCAACTTATCTCATCAACTTATCTCATCAACTTATCTCATCAACTTATCACATCAACTTACCTCATCAACTTATCACATCAACTTATCTCATCAACTTATCACATCAACTCATCTCATCAATTTATCTCATCAACTTATCTCATCAACTTATCACATCAACTTATCTCATCAATTTATCTCATCAACTTATTTCATCAACTTACCTCATCAACTTTTCTCATCAACTTATCAACTTATCTCAACAACTTATCAACTTATTTCATCAACTTATCTTATCAACTTATCTCATCAACTTATCACATCAACTTATCTCATCAACTTATCTCATCAACTTATTTCATCAACTTTTCTCAACAACTTATCAACTTATCTCATCAACTTATCAAGTTATCTCATCAACTTATCAAGTTATCTCATCAACTTATCAAGTTATCTCATCAACTTATCTCATCAACTTATCTCATCAACTTTTCTCATCAACTTATCCCATCAACTTATCCCATCAACTTATCTCATCAACTTCTCTCATCAACTTATCACATCAACTTATCTCATCAATTTGTCTCATCAACTTATCACATCAATTTTTCTCATCAACTTATCACATCAACTTATCACATCAACTTATCTCATCAACTTATCACATCAACTTATCTCATCAACTTATCACATCAACTTATTTCATCAATTTGTCTCATCAACTTATCACATCAATTTTTCTCAGCAACTTATCACATCAACTTATCACATCAACTTATCTCATCAACTTATCACACAACTTATCACATCAACTTATTACATCAACTTATTTCATCAACTTATCTGATCAAATTATCACATCAACTTATCTCATTAACTTATCTCATCAACTTATCTCATCAACTTATCTCATCAACTTATCTCATCAACTTATCTCATCAACTTATCTCATCAACTTATCTCATCAACTTATCTCATCAACTTATCTCATCAACTTATCTCATCAACTTATCTCATCAACTTATCTCAACAACTTATCTCATCAACTTATCTCATCAACTTACCTCATCAACTTATCACATCAACTTATCTCATCAACTTATCACATCAACTCATCTCATCAATTTATCTCATCAACTTATCTCATCAACTTATCACATCAACTTATCTCATCAACTTATCTCATCAACTTATTTCATCAACTTACCTCATCAACTTTTCTCATCAACTTATCAACTTATCTCATCAACTTATCAACTTATTTCATCAACTTATCTCATCAACTTATCACATCAACTCATCTCATCAACTTATCACATCAATTCATCACATCAACTAATCTCATCAACTTATCATATCAACTTATCTCATCAACTTATTTCATCAACTCTTCTCATCAACTTATCACATCAACTTATCTCATCAACTTATCTCATCAACTTATCTCATCAACTTATCAACTTATCTCCTCAACTTATCAAGTTATCTCATCAACTTATCTAATCAACTTATCTCATCAACTTTTCTCATCAACTTATCCCATCAACTTAGCCCATCAACTTATCAACTTATATCATCAACTTATCAACTTATCTCATCAACTTATCAACTTATCTCATCAACTTATCACATTAACTTATCTCATCAACTTTTCACATCATTTTATCTCATCAACTTATATCATTAAGTTATCTCATCAACTTACCTCATCAACTTATCTCATCAACTTATCAACTTATCTCATCAACTTATTAACTTATATCATCAACTTATCAACTTATCTCATCAACTTATCAACTTATCTCATCAACTTATCAACTTAACTCATCAAATTATCTCATCAACTTATCTCATCAACTTATCTCATCAACTTTTCTCATCAACTTATCCCATCAACTTATCTCATCAACTTATCATATCAACTTATCTCATCAACTTATCTCATCAACTTATCTCATCAACTTATCTCATCAACTTATCTCATCAACTTATCTCATCAACTTATCTCATCAACTTATTACATCAACTTATCTCATCAACTTATTACATCAACTTATCACATCAACTTATCTCATCAACTTATCACATCAACATTTCTCATCAACTTATCACATCAACTTATCCCATCAACTTATCTCATCAACTTATCAACTTACCTCATCAACTTATCACATCAACTTATCTCATCAACATATCACATCAACTTTTCTCATCAACTTATCTCATCAACTTATCAAGTTATCTCATCAACTTATCAAGTTATCTCATCAACTTATCAAGTTATCCAATCAACTTATCTCATCAACTTATCTCATCAACTTATCTCATCAACTTATGTCATCAACTTCTCTCATCAACTTATCTCATCAACTTATCTCATCAACTTATCTCATCAACTTATCTCATCAACTTATCTCATCAACTTATCTCATCAACTTATCTCATCAACTTATCTCATCAACTTATCTCATCAACCTATCACATCAACTTACCTCATCAACTTATCACATCAACTTATCTCATCAACTTATCACATCAACTCATCTCATCAATTTATCTCATCAACTTATCTCATCAACTTATCACATCAACTTATCTCATCAATTTATCTCATCAACTTATTTCATCAACTTACCTCATCAACTTTTCTCATCAACTTATCAACTTATCTCAACAACTTATCAACTTATTTCATCAACTTATCTCATCAACTTATCTCATCAACTTATCACATCAACTTATCTCATCAACTTATCTCATCAACTTATTTCATCAACTTTTCTCAACAACTTATCAACTTATCTCATCAACTTATTTCATCAACTTACCTCATCAACTTTTCTCATCAACTTATCAACTTATCTCAACAACTTATCAACTTATTTCATCAACTTATCTCATCAACTTATCTCATCAACTTATCACATCAACTTATCTCATCAACTTATCTCATCAACTTATTTCATCAACTTTTCTCAACAACTTATCAACTTATCTCATCAACTTATCAAGTTATCTCATCAACTTATCAAGTTATCTCATCAACTTATCAAGTTATCTCATCAACTTATCTCATCAACTTATCTCATCAACTTTTCTCATCAACTTATCTCATCAACCTATCACATCAACTTACCTCATCAACTTATCACATCAACTTATCTCATCAACTTATCACATCAACTCATCTCATCAATTTATCTCATCAACTTATCTCATCAACTTATCACATCAACTTATCTCATCAATTTATCTCATCAACTTATTTCATCAACTTACCTCATCAACTTTTCTCATCAACTTATCAACTTATCTCAACAACTTATCAACTTATTTCATCAACTTATCTCATCAACTTATCTCATCAACTTATCACATCAACTTATCTCATCAACTTATCTCATCAACTTATTTCATCAACTTTTCTCAACAACTTATCAACTTATCTCATCAACTTATCAAGTTATCTCATCAACTTATCAAGTTATCTCATCAACTTATCAAGTTATCTCATCAACTTATCTCATCAACTTATCTCATCAACTTTTCTCATCAACTTATCCCATCAACTTATCCCATCAACTTATCCCATCAACTTATCCCATCAACTTATCTCATCAACTTCTCTCATCAACTTATCACGTCAACTTATCTCATCAATTTGTCTCATCAACTTATCACATCAATTTTTCTCATCAACTTATCACATCAACTTATCACATCAACTTATCTCATCAACTTATCACATCAACTTATCTCATCAACTTATCACATCAACTTATCTCATCAATTTGTCTCATCAACTTATCACATCAGTTTTTCTCATCAACTTATCACATCAACTTATCACATCAACTTATCTCATCAACTTATCACACAACTTATCACATCAGCTCATCACATCAACTTATTTCATCAACTTATCTGATCAAATTATCACATCAACTTATCTCATTAACTTATCTCATCAACTTATCTCATCAACTTATCTCATCAACTTATCTCATCAACTTATCTCATCAACTTATCTCATCAACTTATCTCATCAACTTATCTCATCAACTTATCTCATCAACTTATCTCATCAACTTATCTCAACAACTTATCTCATCAAATTATCTCATCAACTTACCTCATCAACTTATCACATCAACTTATCTCATCAACTTATCACATCAACTCATCTCATCAATTTATCTCATCAACTTATCTCATCAACTTATCACATCAACTTATCTCATCAACTTATCTCATCATTTATTTCATCAACTTACCTCATCAACTTTTCTCATCAACTTATCAACTTATCTCATCAACTTATCAACTTATTTCATCAACTTATCTCATCAACTTATCTCATCAACTTATCACATCAACTCATCTCATCAACTTATCACATCAATTCATCACATCAACTAATCTCATCAACTTATCACATCAACTTATCTCATCAACTTATTTCATCAACTCTTCTCATCAACTTATCACATCAACTTATCTCATCAACTTATCTCATCAACTTATCTCATCAACTTATCAACTTATCTCCTCAACTTATCAAGTTATCTCATCAACTTATCTCATCAACTTATCTTATCAACTTTTCTCATCAACTTATCCCATCAACTTAGCCCATCAACTTATCAACTTATATCATCAACTTATCAACTTATCTCATCAACTTATCAACTTATCTCATCAACTTATCACATTAACTTATCTCATCAACTTTTCACATCATTTTATCTCATCAACTTATATCGTTAAGTTATCTCATCAACTTACCTCATCAACTTATCTCATCAACTTATCAACTTATCTCATCAACTTATTAACTTATATCATCAACTTATCAACTTATCTCATCAACTTATCAACTTATCTCATCAACTTATCAACTTAACTCATCAAATTATCTCATCAACTTATCTCATCAACTTATCTCATCAACTTATCTCATCAACTTTTCTCTTCAACTTATCCCATCAACTTATCCCATCAACTTATCCCATCAACTTATCTCATCAACTTCTCTCATCAACTTATCACATCAACTTCTCTCATCAATTTGTCTCATCAACTTATCACATCAATTTTTCTCATCAACTTATCACATCAACTTATCACATCAACTTATCACATCAACTTATCTCATCAACTTATCACATCAACTTATCACATCAACTTATCACATCAACTTATTTCATCAACTTATCTAATCAAATTATCACATCAACTAATCTCATCAACTTATCTCATCAACTTATCTCATCAACTTATCACATCATCTTATTTCCTCAACTCATCTCATCAACTTATCTCATCAACTTATCTCATCAACTTGTCTCATCAACTTATCTCATCAACTTATCTCATCATCTTATCTCATCAACTTATCTCATCAACTTATCTCATCAACTTATCTCATCAACTTATCTCATCAACTTATCTCATCAACTTATCTCATCAACTTATCTCATCAACTTATCTCATCAACTTATCTCATCAACTTATCACATCAACTTACCTCATCAACTTATCACATCAACTTATCTCATCAACTTATCTCATCAACTTATCTCATCAACTTATCTTATCAACTTATCTCATCAACTTATCACATCATCTTATTTCCTCAACTCATCTCATCAACTTATCTCATCAACTTATCTCATCAACTTATCTCATCAACTTATCTCATCAACTTATCTCATCAACTTATCTCATCAACTTTTCTCATCAACTTATCTCATCAACTTATCTCATCAACTTATCTCATCAACTTATTTCATCAACTTACCTCATCAACTTTTCTCATCAACTTATCCCATCAACTTAGCCCATCAACTTAGCCCATCAACTTATATCATCAACTTATCAACTTATCTCATCAACTTATCAACTTATCTCATCAACTTATCACATTAACTTATCTCATCAACTTTTCACATCATTTTATCTCATCAACTTATATCATTAAGTTATCTCATCAACTTACCTCATCAACTTATCACATCAACTTATCAACTTATCTCATCAACTTATTAACTTATATCATCAACTTATCAACTTATCTCATCAACTTATCAACTTATCTCATCAACTTATCAACTTAACTCATCAAATTATCTCATCAACTTATCTCATCAACTTATCTCATCAACTTATCTCATCAACTTTTCTCTTCAACTTATCCCATCAACTTATCTCATCAACTTCTCTCATCAACTTATCACATCAACTTATCTCATCAATTTGTCTCATCAACTTATCACATCAATTTTTCTCATCAACTTATCACATCAACTTATCACATCAACTTATCACATCAACTTATCTCATCAACTTATCACATCAACTTATCACATCAACTTATCACATCAACATATTTCATCAACTTATCTAATCAAATTATCACATCAACTAATCTCATCAACTTATCTCATCAACTTATCTCATCAACTTATCTCATCAACTTATCACATCATCTTATTTCCTCAACTCATCTCATCAACTTATCTCATCAACTTATCTCATCAACTTATCTCATCAACTTATCTCATCAACTAATCTCATCAACTTATCTCATCAACTTATCTCATCAACTTATCTCATCAACTTATCTCATCAACTTATCTCATCAACTTATCTCATCAACTTATCTCATCAACTTATCTCATCAACTTATCTCATCAACTTATCTCATCAACTTATCTCATCAACTTATCTCATCAACTTATCACATCAACTTACCTCATCAACTTATCACATCAACTTATCTCATCAACTTATCTCATCAACTTATCTCATCAACTTATCTTATCAACTTATCTCATCAACTTATCACATCATCTTATTTCCTCAACTCATCTCATCAACTTATCTCATCAACTTATCTCATCAACTTATCTCATCAACTTATCTCATCAACTTATCTCATCAACTTATCTCATCAACTTATCTCATCAACTTATCTCATCAACTTATCTCATCAACTTATTTCATCAACTTACCTCATCAACTTTTCTCATCAACTTATCAACTTATCTCATCAACTTATCAACTTATTTCATCAACTTATCTCATCAACTTATCTCATCAACTTATCTCATCAACTTATCTCATCAACTTATCTCATCAACTTATCTCATCAACTTATCTCATCAACTTTTCTCATCAACTTATCCCATCAACTTGTCTCATCATTTTATCACATCAACTTATCTCTTCAATTTATCTCATCAACTTATCACATCAACTTATCTCATCAACTTATCACATCAATTCATCACATCAACTAATCTCATCAACTTATCTCATCAACTTATTTCATCAACTCTTCTCATCAACTTATCACATCAACTTATCTCATCAACTTATCTCATCAAATTATCTCATCAACTTATCACATCAACTTTTTTCATCAACTTATAACATCAACTTATACCATCAACTTATCACATCAACTTATCTCATCAACTTATTTCATCAACTCTTCTCATCAACTTATCACATCAACTTATCTCATCAACTTATCTCATCAACTTATCTCATCAACTTATCTCATCAACTTATCTCATCAACTTATCTCATCAACTTATCTCATCAACTTATCTCATCAACTTATCTCATCAACTTATCTCATCAACTTATATCATCAACTTATCTCATCAACTTATCAACTTATCACATCAACTTATCTCATCAACTTATCATATCAACATTTCTCATCAACTTATCACATCAACTTATCCCATCAACGTATCTCATCAACTTATCAATTTACCTCATCAACTTATCACATCAACTTATCTCATCAACATATCACATCAACTTTTCTCATCAACTTATCTCATCAACTTATCAACTTATCTCCTCAACTTATCAAGTTATCTCATCAACTTATCTCATCAACTTATCTCATCCACTTTTCTCATCAACTTATCCCATCAACTTATCCCATCAACTTATCAACTTATATCATCAACTTATCAACTTATCTCATCAACTCATCAACTTATCTCATCAACTTATCACATTAACTTATCTCATCAACTTTTCACATCATTTTATCTCATCAACTTATATCATTAAGTTATCTCATCAACTTACCTCATCAACTTATCTCATCAACTTATCAACTTATCTCATCAACTTATTAACTTATATCATCAACTTATCAACGTATCTCATCAACTTATCAATTTACCTCATCAACTTATCACATCAACTTATCTCATCAACATATCACATCAACTTTTCTCATCAACTTATCTCATCAACTTATCAACTTAGCTCCTCAACTTATCAAGTTATCTCATCAACTTGTCTCATCAACTTATCTCATCAACTTATCTCATCAACTTTTCTCATCAACTTATCCCATCAACTTATCCCATCAACTTATCAACTTATATCATCAACTTATCAACTTATCTCATCAACTTATCAACTTATCTCATCAACTTATCACATTAACTTATCTCATCAACTTTTCACATTATTTTATCTCATCAACTTATATCAATAAGTTATCTCATCAACTTACCTCATCAACTTATCTCATCAACTTATCAACTTATCTCATCAACTTATTAACTTATATCATCAACTTATCAACTTATCTCATCAACTTATCAACTTATCTCATCAACTTATCAACTTAACTCATCAAATTATCTCATCAACTTATCTCATCAACTTATCTCATCAACTTTTCTCTTCAACTTATCCCATCAACTTATCTCATCAACTTCTCTCATCAACTTATCACATCAACTTATCTCATCAATTTGTCTCATCAACTTATCACATCAATTTTTCTCATCAACTTATCACATCAACTTATCACATCAACTTATCACATCAACTTATCTCATCAACTTATCACATCAACTTATCACATCAACTTATCACATCAACTTATTTCATCAACTTATCTAATAAAATTATCACATCAACTAATCTCATCAACTTATCTCATCAACTTATCTCATCAACTTATCTCATCAACTTATCTCATCAACTTATCTCATCAACTTATCTCATCAACTTATCTCATCAACTTATCTCATCAACTTATCTCATCAACTTATCTCATCAACTTATCTCATCAACTTATCTCATCAACTTATCTCATCAACTTATCTCATCAACTTATCTCATCAACTTATCTCATCAACTTATCTCATCAACTTATCTCATCAACTTATCTCATCAACTTATCTCATCAACTTATCTCATCAACTTATCTCATCAACTTATCTCATCAACTTATCTCATCAACTTATCACATCAACTTACCTCATCAACTTATCACATCAACTTATCTCATCAACTTATCTCATCAACTTATCTCATCAACTTATCTTATCAACTTATCTCATCAACTTATCACATCATCTTATTTCCTCAACTCATCTCATCAACTTATCTCATCAACTTATCTCATCAACTTATCTCATCAACTTATCTCATCAACTTATCTCATCAACTTATTTCATCAACTTATCTCATCAACTTATCTCATCAACTTATCTCATCAACTTATCTCATCAACTTATCTCATCAACTTTTCTCATCAACTTATCCCATCAACTTGTCTCATCATTTTATCACATCAACTTATCTCTTCAATTTATCTCATCAACTTATCACATCAACTTATCTCATCAACTTATCACATCAATTCATCACATCAACTAATCTCATCAACTTATCTCATCAACTTATTTCATCAACTCTTCTCATCAACTTATCACATCAACTTATCTCATCAACTTATCTCATCAAATTATCTCATCAACTTATCACATCAACTTTTTTCATCAACTTATAACATCAACTTATACCATCAACTTATCACATCAACTTATCTCATCAACTTATTTCATCAACTCTTCTCATCAACTTATCACATCAACTTATCTCATCAACTTATCTCATCAACTTATCTCATCAACTTATCTCATCAACTTATCTCATCAACTTATCTCATCAACTTATCTCATCAACTTATCTCATCAACTTATCTCATCAACTTATCTCATCAACTTATCTCATCAACTTATCTCATCAACTTATATCATCAACTTATCTCATCAACTTATCAACTTATCACATCAACTTATCTCATCAACTTATCATATCAACATTTCTCATCAACTTATCACATCAACTTATCCCATCAACGTATCTCATCAACTTATCAATTTACCTCATCAACTTATCACATCAACTTATCTCATCAACATATCACATCAACTTTTCTCATCAACTTATCTCATCAACTTATCAACTTATCTCCTCAACTTATCAAGTTATCTCATCAACTTATCTCGTCAACTTATCTCATCCACTTTTCTCATCAACTTATCCCATCAACTTATCCCATCAACTTATCCCATCAACTTATCAACTTATATCATCAACTTATCAACTTATCTCATCAACTTATCAACTTATCTCATCAACTTATCACATTAACTTATCTCATCAACTTTTCACATCATTTTATCTCATCAACTTATATCATTAAGTTATCTCATCAACTTACCTCATCAACTTATCTCATCAACTTATCAACTTATCTCATCAACTTATTAACTTATATCATCAACTTATCAACTTATCTCATCAACTTATCAACTTATCTCATCAACTTATTAACTTATTTCATCAACTTATCTCATCAACTTATCTCATCAACTTATCAAGTTATCTCATCAACTTATCTCATCAACTTATCAAGTTATCTCATCAACTTATCTCATCAACTTATCACATCAACTTATCTCATCAACTTATCTCATCAACTTATCTCATCAACTTATCTCATCAACTTATCTCATCAACTTATCTCATCAACTTATCTCATCAACTTATCTCATCAACTTATCTCATCAACTTATCACATCAACTTTTTTCATCAACTTATAACATCAACTTATACCATCAACTTATCACATCAACTTATCTCATCAACGTATCACATCAACTTATCACATCAACTTATCTCATCAACTTATCTCATCAACTCATCACATCAACTTATCTCATCAAATTATCTCATCAACTTATCTCATTATTTTATCTCATCAACTTATCACATCATTTTCTCTCATCAACTTATATCATCAAGTTATCTCATCAACTTACCTCATCAACTTATCTCATCACTTTATCAACTTATTTCATCAACTTTTCTCATCCACAGATCCTATCAACTTATCTCATCAACTTATCTCATCCACAGATCCCATCAACTTATCTCATCAAATTATCTCATCAACTTATCACATCAACTTATCTCATCAACTTATCTCATCAACTTATCTCATCAACTTATCTCATCAACTTATCACATCAACTAATCTTATCAACTTATCACATCAACTTATCTCATCAACTTATCTCATCAACTTATCTCATCAACTTATCTCATCAACTTATCACATCAACTTATCTCATCAACTTATCTCATCAACTTATCTCATCAACTTATCTCATCAACTTATATCATCAACTTATCTCATCAACTTATCAACTTATCACATCAACTTATCTCATCAACTTATCATATCAACATTTCTCATCAACTTATCACATCAACTTATCCCATCAACGTATCTCATCAACTTATCAATTTACCTCATCAACTTATCACATCAACTTATCTCATCAACATATCACATCAACTTTTCTCATCAACTTATCTCATCAACTTATCAACTTATCTCCTCAACTTATCAAGTTATCTCATCAACTTATCTCGTCAACTTATCTCATCCACTTTTCTCATCAACTTATCCCATCAACTTATCCCATCAACTTATCCCATCAACTTATCAACTTATATCATCAACTTATCAACTTATCTCATCAACTTATCAACTTATCTCATCAACTTATCACATTAACTTATCTCATCAACTTTTCACATCATTTTATCTCATCAACTTATATCATTAAGTTATCTCATCAACTTACCTCATCAACTTATCTCATCAACTTATCAACTTATCTCATCAACTTATTAACTTATATCATCAACTTATCAACTTATCTCATCAACTTATCAACTTATCTCATCAACTTATTAACTTATTTCATCAACTTATCTCATCAACTTATCTCATCAACTTATCAAGTTATCTCATCAACTTATCTCATCAACTTATCAAGTTATCTCATCAACTTATCTCATCAACTTATCAAGTTATCTCATCAACTTATCTCATCAACTTATCACATCAACTTATCTCATCAACTTATCTCATCAACTTATCTCATCAACTCATCTCATCAACTTATCTCATCAACTTATCTCATCAACTTATCTCATCAACTTATCTCATCAACTTATCTCATCAACTTATCTCATCAACTTATCACATCAACTTTTTTCATCAACTTATAACATCAACTTATACCATCAACTTATCACATCAACTTATCTCATCAACGTATCACATCAACTTATCACATCAACTTATCTCATCAACTTATCTCATCAACTCATCACATCAACTTATCTCATCAACTTATCTCATCAAATTATCTCATCAACTTATCTCATCAACTTATCTCATTATTTTATCTCATCAACTTATCACATCATTTTCTCTCATCAACTTATATCATCAAGTTATCTCATCAACTTACCTCATCAACTTATCTCATCACTTTATCAACTTATTTCATCAACTTTTCTCATCCACAGATCCCATCAACTTATCTCATCAACTTATCTCATCCACAGATCCCATCAACTTATCTCATCAAATTATCTCATCAACTTATCACATCAACTTATCTCATCAACTTATCTCATCAACTTATCTCATCAACTTATCACATCAACTAATCTTATCAACTTATCACATCAACTTATCTCATCAACTTATCTCATCAACTTATCTCATCAACTCTTCTCATCAACTTATCACATCAACTTATCTCATCAACTTATCTCATCAACTTATCTCATCAACTTATCTCATCAACTTATCTCATCAACTTATCACATCAACTTTTTTCATCAACTTATAACATCAACTTATACCATCAACTTATACCATCAACTTATCACATCAACTTATCTCATCAACATATCACATCAACTTATCACATCAACTCATCTCATCCACAGATCCCATCAACTTATCTCATCAACTTATCTCATCCACAGATCCCATCAACTTATCTCATCAAATTATCTCATCAACTTATCACATCAACTTATCTCATCAACTTATCTCATCAACTTATCTCATCAACTTATCACATCAACTAATCTTATCAACTTATCACATCAACTTATCTCATCAACTTATCTCATCAACTTATCTCATCAACTCTTCTCATCAACTTATCACATCAACTTATCTCATCAACTTATCTCATCAACTCATCTCATCAACTTATCTCATCAACGTATCACATCAACTTATCACATCAACTTATCGTATCAACTTATCACATCAACTTTTCTTATCAACTTATCTCATCAACTTGTCACATCAACTTATCTCATCAACTTATCACATCAACTTATCTCATCAACTTATCTCATCAACTCATCTCATCAACTTATCTCATCAACTTATCTCATCAACTTATCTCATCAACTTATCTCATCAACTTATCTCATCAACTTATCTCATCAACTTACCTCATCAACTTATCACATCAACATATCTCATCAACTTATCACATCAACTTATCACATCAACTTTTCTCATTAACTTATCTCATCAACTTATCACATCAACTTATCTCATCAACTTCTCTCATCAACATATCTCATCAACTTATCCCATCAACCTATCTCATCAACTTATCAACTCACCTCATCAAATTATCTCATCAACTCATCACATCAACTTATCTCATCAACTTATCACATTAATTTATCTCATCAATTTATCACATCAACTTATCTCATCAAGTTATCTCATCAACTTATCACATCAACATATCTCATCAACGTATCCCATCAATTTATCACATCAACTCATCACATCAACTTATCTCGTCAACTTATCACTTTATTTTATCTCATCAACTTATCACATCATTTTATCTCATCAACTTATATCATCAACTTATCTCATCAAGTTATCTCATCAACTTATCAAATCAACATATCTCATCAACGTATCACATCAACTTATCACATCATTATCTCATCAACATATCTCATCAACTTATCACATCAACTTATCTCATCAGCTTACCTCATCAACTTATCTCATCAACTTATCTCATCAACTTATCTCATCAACTTATCACATCATTTTATCTCATCAACTTATATCATCAACTTATCCCATCAACTTGTTTCATCAACTTATCACATCAACTTATCTTTTCAATTTAACTCATCAAATTATCACATCAACTTATCTTTTCAATTTATCTCATCAACTTATCAACTTATTTCATCAACTTATCTCATCAACTTATCTCATCAACTTATCACATCAGCTTATCTCATCCACCTATTTCATCAACTTACCTCATCAACTTTTCTCATCAACTTATCAACTTATCTCATCAAATTATCAAAGTATTTCATCAACTTATCTCATCAACTTATCAACTTATCTCATCAACTTATCAAAGTATTTCATCAACTTATCTCATCAACTTATCTCATCAACTTATCTCATCAACTTATCTCATCAACTTATCTCATCAACTTATCTCATCAACTTATCCCATCAACTTGTTTCATCAACTTATCACATCAACTTATCTTTTCAATTTAACTCATCAAATTATCACATCAACTTATCTTTTCAATTTAACTCATCAAATTATCACATCAACTTATCTCATCTACTTATCACATCAACTTATCACATCAACTAAGCTCATCAACTTATCACATAAACTTATCTCATCAACTTATCTCATCAACTTATCTCATCAACTTATCTCATCAACTTATCTCATCAACTTATCTCATCAACTTATCTCATCAACTCTTCTCATCAACATATCACATCAACTTATCTCATCAACTTATCACATAAACTTTTTTCATCAACTTATAACATCAACTTATACCATCAACTTATCACATCAACTTATCTCATCAACGTATCACATCAACTTATCACATCAACTTATCTCATCAACTTATCTCATCAACTCATCACATCAACTTATCTCATCAAATTATCTCATCAACTTATCTCATCAACTTATCTCATTATTTTATCTCATCAACTTATCACATCATTTTCTCTCATCAACTTATATCATCAAGTTATCTCATCAACTTACCTCATCAACTTATCTCATCACTTTATCAACTTATTTCATCAACTTTTCTCATAACTTATCTCATCAACTTTTCTCATCAAATTATCCCATCAAATTATCTCATCAAATTATCTCATCAAATTATCACTTCAACTTATCACATCAACTAATCTCATCAACTTATCACATCAACTTATCTCATCAACTTATCTCATCAACTCTTCTCATCAACTTATCACATCAACTTATCTCATCAACTTATCTCATCAACTTATCACATCAACTTTTTTCATCAACTTATAACATCAACTTATACCATCAACTTATACCATCAACTTATCACATCAACTTATCTCATCAACATATCACATCAACTTATCACATCAACTCATCTCATCCACAGATCCCATCAACTTATCTCATCAAATTATCTCATCAAATCATCTCATCAACTTATCTCATCAACGTATCACATCAACTTATCACATCAACTTGTCTTATCAACTTATCACACCAACTTTTTTTATCAACTTATCTCATCAACTTGTCGCATCAACTTATCTCATCAACTTATCACATCAACTTATCTCATCAACTTATCTCATCAACTTATCTCATCAACTTATCTCATCAACTTAACTCATCAACTTATCTCTTCAACTTATCAACTTATCTCATCAACTTATCAATTTATCTCATCAACTTATCAACTTATCCCATCAACTTATCTCATCAACTTATCTCATCAACTTTTCTCATCAACATATCCCATCAACTTATCTCATCAACTTATCTAATCAACTTATCTCATCAACTTAACTCATCAACTTATCACATCAACTTATCTCATTAACTTATCACATTAACTTATCACATTAACTTATGTCATCAACTTAACACATCAACTTATCACATCAACTTATCTCATCAACTTATCACATCAACATCTCTCATCAACTTGTCACATCAACTTATCTCATCAACTTATCACATCAACTTATCTCATCAACTTATCTCATCAACTTATCTCATCAACTTATCTCATCAACTTAACTCATCAACTTATCTCTTCAACTTATCAACTTATCTCATCAACTTATCAATTTATCTCATCAACTTATCAACTTATCCCATCAACTTATCTCATCAACTTATCTCATCAACTTTTCTCATCAACTTATCCCATCAACTTATCTCATCAACTTATCTAATCAACTTATCTCATCAACTTAACTCATCAACTTATCACATCAACTTATCTCATTAACTTATCACATTAACTTATCACATTAACTTATGTCATCAACTTAACACATCAACTTATCACATCAACTTATCTCATCAACTTATCACATCAACATCTCTCATCAACTTATCACATAAACTTATCTCATCAACTTATCTCATCAACTTATCTCATCAACTTATCTCATCAACTTATCTCATCAACTTATCTCATCAACTCTTCTCATCAACTTATCACATCAACTTATCTCATCAACTTATCACATCAACTTTTTTCATCAACTTATAACATCAACTTATACCATCAACTTATCACATCAACTTTTCTCATCAACGTATCACATCAACTTATCACATCAACTTATCTCATCAACTTATCTCATCAACTCATCACATCAACTTATCTCATCAAATTATCTCATCAACTTATCTCATCAACTTATCTCATTATTTTATCTCATCAACTTATCACATCATTTTCTCTCATCAACTTATATCATCAAGTTATCTCATCAACTTACCTCATCAACTTATCTCATCACTTTATCAACTTATTTCATCAACTTTTCTCATAACTTATCTCATCAACTTTTCTCATCAAATTATCCCATCAAATTATCTCATCAAATTATCTCATCAAATTATCTCATCAAATTATCTCATCAAATTATCTCATCAAATTATCACTTCAGCTTATCACATCAACTAATCTCATCAACTTATCACATCAACTTATCTCATCAACTTATCTCATTATTTTATCTCATCAACTTATCACATCATTTTCTCTCATCAACTTATATCATCAAGTTATCTCATAAACTTACCTCATCAACTTATCTCATCACTTTATCAACTTATTTCATCAACTTTTCTCATAACTTATCTCATCAACTTTTCTCATCAAATTATCCCATCAAATTATCTCATCAAATTATCTCATCAAATTATCACTTCAACTTATCACATCAACTAATCTCATCAACTTATCACATCAACTTATCTCATCAACTTATCTCATCAACTCTTCTCAGCAACTTATCACATCAACTTATCTTATCAACTTATCACATCAACTTTTCTTATCAACTTATCTCATCAACTTGTCACATCAACTTATCTCATCAACTTATCACATCAGTTTATCTCATCAACTTATCTCATCAACTTATCTCATCAATTTATCTCATCAACTTATCTCTTCAACTTATCAACTTATCTCATCAACTTATCAATTTATCTCATCAACTTATCAACTTATCCCATCAACTTATCTCATCAACTTATCTCATCAACTTTTCTCTTCAACTTATCCCATCAACTTATCTCATCAACTTATCTAATCAACTTATCTCATCAACTTAACTCATCAACTTATCACATCAACTTATCTCATCAACTTATCACATTAACTTATCACATTAACTTATGTCATCAACTTAACACATCAACTTATCACATCAACTTATCTCATCAACTTATCACATCAACATCTCTCATCAACTTATCACATCAACATCTCTCATCAACTTATCACATCAACTTATCCCATCAACTTATCTCATCAACTTATCAACTTACCTCATCAACTTATCACATCAACTTATCTCATCAACATATCACATCAACATTTCTCATCAACTTATCTCATCAACTCATCAACTTATCTCATCAACTCATCAACTTATCTCATCAACTTATCTCATCAACTTATCAAGTTATCTCATCAACTTATCTCATCAACTTTTCTCATCAACTTTTCTCATCAACTTATCCCATCAACTTATCTCATCAACTTATCTCATCAACTTATCACATCAACTTATCTCATCAATTTGTCTCATCAACTTATCACATCAATTTTTCTCATCAACTTATCACATCAACTTATCTCATCAACATATCACATCAACTTATCACATCAACTCATCTCATCAACAGATCCCATCAACTTATCTCATCAAATTATCTCATCAACTCATCTCATCAACTTATCTCATCAACGTATCACATCAACTTATCACATCAACTTATCTTATCAACTTATCACATCAACTTTTCTTATCAACTTATCTCATCAACTTGTCACATCAACTTATCTCATCAACTTATCACATCAACTTATCTCATCAACTTATTTCATCAACTTATTTCATCAACTTATCTCATCAACTTATCTCATCAACTTATCTCATCAACTTCTCTCATCAACTTATCTCATCAAATTATCTCATCAAATTATCTCATTAACTTATCTCCTCAACTTATCTCATCAACTTATCTCATCAACTTACCTCATCAACTTATCACATCAACATATCTCATCAACTTATCACATCAACTTATCACATCAACTTTTCTCATTAACTTATCTCATCAACTTATCACATCAACTTATCTCATCAACTTCTTTCATCAACATATCTCATCAACTTATCCTATCAACCTATCTCATCAACTTATCAACTCACCTCATCAACTTATCTCATCAACTCATCACATCAACTTATCTCATCAACTTATCACATTAATTTATCTCATCAACTTATCACATCAACTTATCTCATCAAGTTATCTCATCAACTTATCACATCAACATATCTCATCAACGTATCCCATCAACTTATCACATCAACTCATCACATCAACTTATCTCGTCAACTTATCACTTTATTTTATCTCATCAACTTATCACATCATTTTATCTCATCAACTTATATCATCAAGTTATCTCATCAACTTATCAACTCAACTCATCAACTTATCTCATAAACTCATCACATCAACTTATCTCATCAACTTATCACATTAATTTATCTCATCAACTTATCACATCAACTCATCTCATCAAGTTATCTCATCAACTTATCACATCAACATATCTCATCAACGTATCCCATCAACTTATCACATCAACTCATCTCATCAACTTATCTCATCAACTTATCTCATCAACTTATCACTTTATTTTATCTCATCAACTTATCACATCATTTTATCTCATCAACTTATATCATCAAGTTATCTCATCAACTTATCTCTTCAACTTATCAACTTATCTCATCAACTTATATCATCAAGTTATCTCATCAACTTATCTCTTCAACTTATCAACTTATCTCATCAACTTATCATTTTATCTCATCAACTTATCAACTTATCCCATCAACTTATCTCATCAACTTATCTCATCAACTTTTCTCATCAACTTATCCCATCAACTTATCTCATCAACTTATCTAATCAACTTATCTCATCAACTTAACTCATCAACTTATCACATCAACTTATCTCATCAACTTATCACATTAACTTATCACATTAACTTATGTCATCAACTTAACACATCAACTTATCACATCAACTTATCTCATCAACTTATCACATCAACATCTCTCATCAACTTATCACATCAACTTATCCCATCAACTTATCTCATCAACTTATCAACTTACCTCATCAACTTATCACATCAACTTATCTCATCAACATATCACATCAACATTTCTCATCAACTTATCTCATCAACTCATCAACTTATCTCATCAACTCATCAACTTATCTCATCAACTTATCTCATCAACTTATCAAGTTATCTCATCAACTTATCTCATCAACTTTTCTCATCAACTTTTCTCATCAACTTATCCCATCAACTTATCTCATCAACTTATCTCATCAACTTATCACATCAACTCATCACATCAACTTATCTCATCAACTTATAACATTAATTTATCTCATCAACTTATCACATCAACTTATCTCATCAAGTTATCTCATCAACTTATCACATCAACATATCTCATCAACGTATCCCATCAACTTATCACATCAACTCATCACATCAACTTATCTCGTCAACTTATCACTTTATTTTATCTCATCAACTTATCACATCATTTTATCTCATCAACTTATATCATCAAGTTATCTCATCAACTTATCAACTCAACTCATCAACTTATCTCATAAACTCATCACATCAACTTATCTCATCAACTTATCACATTAATTTATCTCATCAACTTATCACATCAACTCATCTCATCAAGTTATCTCATCAACTTATCTCATCAACTTATCTCATCAACTTATCTCATCAACTTATCTCATCAACTTGTCTCATCAACTTATCTCGTCAACTTATCACTTTATTTTATCTCATCAACTTATCACATCATTTTATCTCATCAACTTATATCATCAAGTTATCTCATCAACTTATCAACTCAACTCATCAACTTATCTCATAAACTCATCACATCAACTTATCTCATCAACTTATCACATTAATTTATCTCATCAACTTATCACATCAACTTATCTCATCAAGTTATCTCATCAACTTATCACATCAACATATCTCATCAACGTATCCCATCAACTTATCACATCAACTCATCTCATCAACTTATCTCATCAACTTATCTCATCAACTTATCACTTTATTTTATCTCATCAAGTTATCACATCATTTTATCACATCAACTTATATCATCAAGTTATCTCATCAACTTATCTCTTCAACTTATCAACTTATCTCATCAACTTATATCATCAAGTTATCTCATCAACTTATCTCTTCAACTTATCAACTTATCTCATCAACTTATCATTTTATCTCATCAACTTCTCAACTTATCCCATCAACTTATCTCATCAACTTATCTCATCAACTTTTCTCATCAACTTATCCCATCAACTTATCTCATCAACTTATCTAATCAACTTATCTCATCAACTTAACTCATCAACTTATCACATCAACTTATCTCATCAACTTATCACATTAACTTATCACATTAACTTATGTCATCAACTTAACACATCAACTTATCACATCAACTTATCTCATCAACTTATCACATCAACATCTCTCATCAACTTATCACATCAACTTATCCCATCAACTTATCTCATCAACTTATCAACTTACCTCATCAACTTATCACATCAACTTATCTCATCAACATATCACATCAACATTTCTCATCAACTTATCTCATCAACTCATCAACTTATCTCATCAACTCATCAACTTATCTCATCAACTTATCTCATCAACTTATCAAGTTATCTCATCAACTTATCTCATCAACTTTTCTCATCAACTTTTCTCATCAACTTATCCCATCAACTTATCTCATCAACTTATCTCATCAACTTATCACATCAACTTATCTCATCAATTTGTCTCATCAACTTATCACATCAATTTTTCTCATCAACTTATCACATCAACTTATCACATCCACTTTTCTCATCAACTTATCCCATCAACTTGTCTCATCAACTTATCACATCAACTTATCTCTTCAATTTATCTCATCAACTTATCACATCAACTCATCTCATCAACTTATCACATCAACTTATCACATACTAATCTCATCAACTTATCACATCAACTTATCACATCAACTTATCTCATCAACTTATCTCATCAACTCTTCTCATCAACTTATCACATCAACTTATCTCATCAACTTATCTCATCAACTTATCACATCAACTTTTTTCATCAACTTATAACATCAACTTTTTTCATCAACTTATAACATCAACTTATACCATCAACTTATCACACCAACTTATCTCATCAACATATCACATCAACTTATCACATCAACTCATCTCATCAACAGATCCCATCAACTTATCTCATCAAATAATCTCATCAACTTATCTCATCAACGTATCACATCAACTTATCACATCAACTTATCTTATCAACTTATCACATCAACTTATCTTATCAACTTATCTCATCAACTTATCGCATCAACTTATCTCATCAACTTATCACATCAACTTATCTCATCAACTTATCTCATCAACTTATCTCATCAACTTATCTCATCAACTTATCTCATCAACTTATCTCATCAACTTATAACATCAACTTATACCATCAACTTATCAAATCAACTTATCTCATCAACATATCACATCAACTTATCACATCAACTCATCTCATCAACAGATCCCATCAACTTATCTCATCAAATAACCTCATCAACTTATCTCATCAACTTATCTCATCAACGTATCACATCAACTTATCTCATCAACATATCTCATCAACTTATCCCATCAACCTATCTCATCAACTTATCAACTCACCTCATCAACTTATCTCATCAACTCATCACATCAACTTATCTCATCAACTTATCACATTAATTTATCTCATCAACTTATCACATCAACTTATCTCATCAAGTTATCTCATCAACTTATCACATCAACATATCTCATCTACGTATCCCATCAACTTATCACATCAACTCATCACATCAACTTATCTCATCAACTTATCACATTATTTTATCTCATCAACTTATCACATCATTTTATCTCATCAATTTATATCATCAACTTATCACATCAACATATCTCATCAACGTATCCCATCAACTTATCACATCAATTCATCACATCAACTTATCTCATCAACTTATCACATTATTTTATCTCATCAACTTATCACATCATTTTATCTCATCAATTTATCAACTTATCACATCAACATATCTCATCAACGTATCCCATCAACTTATCACATCAACTCATCACATCAACTTATCTCATCAACTCATCACATTATTTTATCTCATCAACTTATCACATCATTTTATCTCATCAATTTATATCATCAAGTTATTTCATCAACCTACCTCATCAACTTATCTCATTAACTTATCAACTTATCTCATCAACTTATAAACTTATCCCATCAACTTATCTCATCAACTTATCTCATCAACTTTTCTCATCAACTTATCCCATCAACTTATCTCATCAACTTATCTAATCTACTTATCTTATCAACTTAACTCATCAACTTATCACATCAACTTAATTCATCAACTTATCACATCAACTTATCATATTAACTTATGTCATCATCTTAACACATCAACTTATCACATCAACTTATCTCATCAACTTATCACATCAACATCTCTCATCAACTTATCACATCAACTTATCCCATTAATTTATTTCATCAACTTATCAACTTACCTCATCAACTTATCACATCAACTTATCTCATCAACATATCACAACAACATTTCTCATCAACTTATCTCATCAACTTATCAACTTATCTCATCAACTTATCTCATCAACATATCACAACAACATTTCTCATCAACTTATCTCATCAACTTATTAACTTATCTCATCAACTTATCAACTTATCTCATTAACTTATCAAGTTATATCATCAACTTATCTCATCAACTTTTCTCATCAACTTTTCTCATCAACTTATCCCATCAACTTATCTCATCAACTTATCTCATCAACTTATCACATCAACTTATCTCATCAATTTGTCTCATCAACTTATCACATCAATTTTTCTCATCAACTTATCACATCAACTTATCACATCAACTTATCTCATCAACTTATCACATCAACTTATCACACCAACTTATCACATCAACTTATCACATCAACTTATTTCATCAACATATCTCATCAACTTATCTCATCAACTTATCTCATCAACTTATCTCATCAACTTATCTCATCAACTTATCTAATCAAATTATCACATCAACTTATCTCATCAACTTATCTCATCAACTTATCTCATCAACTTATCACATCATCTTATCACCTCAACTCATCTCATCAACTTATCTCATCAACTTATCTCATCAACTTTTCTCATCAACTTATCCCATCAACTTATCTCATCAACTTATCTATTCTACTTATCTTATCAACTTAACTCATCAACTTATCACATCAACTTATCTCATCAACTTGTCACATCAACTTATCATATTAACTTATGTCATCATCTTAACACATCAACTTATCACATCAACTTATCTCATCAACTTATCACATCAACATCTCTCATCAACTTATCACATCAACTTATCCCATTAATTTATTTCATCAACTTATCAACTTACCTCATCAACTTATCACATCAACTTATCTCATCAACATATCACAACAACATTTCTCATCAACTTATCTCATCAACTTATCAACTTATCTCATCAACTTATCTCATCAACATATCACAACAACATTTCTCATCAACTTATCTCATCAACTTATCAACTTATCTCATCAACTTATCAACTTATCTCATCAACTTATCTCATCAACTTATCAAGTTATATCATCAACTTATCTCATCAACTTTTCTCATCAACTTTTCTCATCAACTTATCACATCAACTTTTCACATCAACTTATCTCATCAACTTATCACATCAACTTATCACACCAACTTATCACATCAACTTATCACATCAACTTATTTCATCAACATATCTCATCAACTTATCTCATCAACTTATCTCATCAACTTATCTCATCAACTTATCTCATCAAATTATCTAATCAAATTATCACATCAACTTATCTCATCAACTTATCTCATCAACTTATCTCATCAACTTATCACATCATCTTATCACCTCAACTCATCTCATCAACTTATCTCATCAACTTATCTCATCAACTTATCTCATCAACTTATCACATCAACTTACCTCATCAACTTATCTAATCAACTTATCTCATCAACTTATCTCATCAACTTATCACATCAACTTAACTCATCAACTTATCACATCAACTTATCACATTAACTTATTTCATCAACTTAACACATCAACTTATCACATCAACTTATCTCATCAACTTATCACATCAACATCTCTCATCAACTTATCACATCAACTTATCCCATCAACTTATCTCATCAACTTATCAACTTACCTCATCAACATATCACATCAACATTTCTCATCAACTTATCAACTTACCTCATCAACATATCACATCAACATTTCTCATCAACTTATCTCATCAACTTATCAACTTATCTCATCAACTTATCTCATCAACTTATCAAGTTTTCTCATCAACTTATCTCATCAACTTATCTCATCAACTTTTCTCATCAACTTATTTCATCAACTTTTCTCATCAACTTATCCCATCAACTTATCTCATCAACTTATCTCATCAAATTATCACATCAACTTATCTCAACAATTTGTCTCATCAACTTATCACATCAATTTTTCTCATCAACTTATCTCATCAACTTTTCTCTTCAACTTAACCCATCAACTTGTCTCATCAACTTATCACATCAACTTATCTCTTCAATTTATCTCATCAACTTATCACATCAACTTATCTCATCAACTTATCACATCAACTTATCACATCAACTAATCTCATCAACTTATCACATCAACTTATCTCATCAACTTATCTCATCAACTCTTCTCATCAACTTATCACATCAACTTATCTCATCAACTTATCTCATCAACTTATCACATCAACTTATCACATCAACTTTTTTCATCAACTTATAACATCAACTTATACCATCAACTTATCACATCAACTTATCTCATCAACATATCACATCAACTTATCACATCAACTCATCTCATCAACAGATCCCATCAACTTATCTCATCAAATTATCTCATCAACTTATCTCATCAACTTATCTCATCAACGTATCACATCAACTTATCACATCAACTTATCACATCAACTTATCTCATCAACTTATCTCATCAACTTATCACATCAACTTATTTCATCAACTTATCACATCAACTTATCTCATCAATTTATCTCATCAACTTATCTCATCAACTTATCTCATCAACTTATCTCATCAACTTATCTCATCAACTTATCTCATCAACTTATCTCATCAACTTATCTCATCAACTTACCTCATCAACTCATCTCATCAACTTATCCCATCAACTTATCTCATCAACTTATCAATTTATCTCATCAACTTATCTCATCAACTTATCTCATCAACTTATCCCATCAACTTATCTCATCAACTTATCAACTTACCTCATCAACTTATCTCATCAACTCATCACATCAACTTATCTCATCAACTTATCACATTAACTTATCTCATCAACTTATCACATCACTTTATCTCATCAACTTATCTCATCAACTTATCTCATCAACTTATCTCATCAACTTATCTCATCAACTTATCTCATCAACTTATCTCATCAACTTATCTCATCAACTTATCTCATCAACTTATCTCATCAACTTATCTCATCAACTTATCTCATCAACTTATCTCATCAACTTATCTCATCAACTTATCTCATCAACTTATCTCATCAACTTATCTCATCAACTTATCTCATCAACTTATCTCATCAACTTATCTCATCAACTTATCACATCAACTTATTTGATCCGATCAGAGACTCCCGAATGCAGTTCAAAGGCACCTATCCCATAATTATAAATAGCTTTTTCAGTATAAAATTTGTGTTTAATAATATTTATATTTCAATATTGTTTATTTTTCTTTTTTCTTTCTTAATTATTATTTGTTTTTTCAATCTTCATTTATCAATAATATTCATTACTCGTTTAAATTTTCTCCTTTCAATTTTTCAACATTTAATTGGTTTGCTCATCTTTTCTTTCACTCTCTCAATTTGAGCAGTTATTTTTTACTGCACCTCTTCACAATCTTCCGTTTTTTGGTCTTTGTTGTGTGTTTTTGTTTTCTTGTGTAATCGAATCAACTCCGATTTGACCCTGCTTCATTATCCAATCCATTATGCTTTTCCAAAACATTTGTGCAGCGCTGACGATATGTTCCAAAAAGATCGTAAGCCTTCTGAAGCAAAAAAGACATCTGTGTTTCGTATCGCATTTTTCTTCCATAGTAAATTCTTTTTTATAAAACATTGATTTGTGTTTCATAGCCATATTTTATTGTATTTCATAGCCATATTGTATTTTAATTCATAGCCATATTGTTTTGTATCTCATAACCATATTGTATTGTATCTCATAGCCATATTGTTTTGTATCTCATAGCCATATTGTATTGTATTTCATAGCCATATTGTATTGTATATCCTACTTGTTTTTTTAGTTTTGCATATAAAGTATATTTGTTGTATCTACAACTAGCGTAGTATATTATATTATCAATATGATTACAATTCAAAGTATCCTGATCATATCCACAAAACTTGGATGACATTGTTTTATAGTGTTCATAGCCAATGACAACCCATACAAAGCAATCATGCATTGAACGAGCATTTATTGATGCAATAATCAATCATTGGATTTTAAATTTGAAAGGATTCTCTAAAAAAATTTTAAAAGTGAATTTGACACGATCACTCAAATTAGGGTGGCACGATTCCAATGAGTTTCCTAGTTAGTACATGGCCATGCAGGTCACATCAACTTCCTCTCCCCCTTTTTGCCCTCTTCCATCATCCACAACCACACATCCACAAACACACATCCACAACCACACATCCACAACCACACATCCACACATCCACAACCACACATCCACAACCACACATCCACAACCACACATCCACAACCACACATCCACAACCACACATCCACAAACACTCATCTACAACCACTCATCTACAACCACACATTTACAACCATAGTCACACATCCACAACCACTCATCTACAACCACACATCTACAACCAGTCACACATCCACAAACACTCATCCCTCCTTTTTTCTTATACAACTTTTATTCCTGGTGCACACCCCGAATCTTTTATTTCCTTTCCATGCTAACCTTCCTCCCCTCATTCCATCATGTCCCCACACCACTTCATCCATCCATCATTATCCTGCCTTCATTTCTCCAACATTATCCCCTCCCCCTCTTCCATCCATCCTTAACATCCCTCTTATTTCATTTCTCCTCCTTCATTCTTCCATCATCATTTTTCATGTATCCATCATCACCCTTCATCCGTCATCATCTTTCATCCATCCATCCATACATCATCATTCTATATCCATCTCATCTATCATTCTTCATCCATCCATCCATCATTCTTTTTTCATCCATCCATTATCATCATCCTCCATCCATCCATCCATCTTCCTTCATTCATCCATCCTCATCATTCTCCTTTCATTCTTTGCAGCTGATCCATCGGGAATCTTTCTGTGGGATTGGAACTATCACATTTGATTGAGTTTCCATAGTAATATATTAATTCACTACTTAATCCCTTTCCATAATTTATTAATCCATTTCCATAATTTATTAATCCATTTCCATATTTTATTAATCCATTTCCATAATTTATTAATCCATTTCCATAATTTATTAATCTATTTCCATATTTTATTCATCTTGTTTCATAATTATGTTCATCCATCTGTAATTTATTTATTAGATTCATCCTATAACCGGAGTTACCATACCACATCAATAACAAAAATCATCATATTTACCCCCCCCCCCCCTATGCCACTTTCACCACCCCCCCCATGCCACTTCCATCCCCCCCCCCCCATGACACTTTCACCATCCCCTCCCATGCCATTTCCACCACCCCCCCCATGCCATTTCCACCACCCCCCTCCATGCCACTTTCACCACCCCCCTATGCCCCTTCCACCCCCCTCCCCCACTAACGATATTATTCGAAGCAACTTTTATGTCTTCTTCTTCTTCTATCGCTGCTGTACCTACTATCACTGCTGTCACTACAATCACTGCTGTACCTACTATCACTGCTGTCACTACTATCGCTACTGCTGTCACTGCTGCTACTGCTGTCACTGCTACTGCTGTCATTGCTGCTACTGCTGTCACTGCTACTGCTGTCACTGCTACGGCTGTCACTGCTACTGCTGTCACTGCTACTGCTGTCACTGCTACTGCTGTCACTGCTACTGCTGTCACTGCTACTGCTGTCACTGCTACTGCTGTCACTGCTACTGCTGTCACTGCTACTGCTGTCACTGCTACTGCTGTCACTGCTACTGCTGTCACTGCTACTGCTGTCACTGCTACTGCTGTCACTGCTACTGCTGTCACTGCTACTGCTGTCACTGCTACTGCTGTCACTGCTACTGCTGTCACTGCTACTGCTGTCACTGCTACTTCTGTCACTGCTACTGCTGTCACTGTTACTGCTGTCACTGCTACTGCTGTCACTGCTACTGCTGTCACTACTACTCCTGCCACTACTACTCCTGTCACTACCTTTGCTGTCACTTTTGCTACTGCTGTCACGGCTACTGCTGTCACTGCTACTGCTGTCACTGCTTTTGCTGTCATTGCCGCTACTACTGTCCCTGCTACTGGTATCTCTACTGCTGTCACGGCTACTGCTGTCACTGCTTTTGCTGTCACTGCTGCTACTGCTGTCACTGTTTTTGCTTTCACTGCTGCTACTGCTGTCACTGCTTTTGCTGTCACTGCTGCTACTGCTGTCATGGCTACTGCTGTCACTGCTGCTACTGCTGTCGTGGCTACTGCTGTCACTGCTTTTGCTGTCACTGCTGCTTCTGCTATCACTGCTACTGCTGTCACTGCTTCTACTTTCACTGCTGTCAATGATTTTGCTTTCACTGCTGTTACGGCCGTCACTGCTGCTACTGCTGTCACTAACCCTGCTATGCTTACTTCTGTTGTCACTATCACTACTATTACTTGTTGCGCTGCTAACACTAATACCATCACTTCTGCTGCTACCATCACCCCTCTTGTGAGGTCTTGCTAGCTTCACTGTGAGTTGGTGGAAAAGGTGGAAGCTTGAAGTAGCACCAAGAATTTTATTTTTGTGATTTTATCATTTGGAAACGGCTTAGGAAGTTTAATGTTGTTAAGGTTGTTTTCAACTTCAAGCCTCGTCAAGTTGTTATTCTATTATTCAATGTTCTCTAGTTGAAAATGTAGGCTTTATTTCAGAATGATAAAAAAATATTAATATCACAAGTTGAAAATTCCTGAATGTTCAATCGATACGCAAATAAATAAATAAACTGAAAATACCGCTGAATGAGTCTGCAGGCTGAAGATGGGCAATGGTTAGAAGCAAAGCCAGCATGCCCCAAAGCATTTTGTGCCTGCCGAATACGCCTGGAAACAACATTTTGTAAAATCTTTTTCGATGAAATTTATTTCAAAAAAAAAATAACTTCTCATTGTTCCTTTTATACAGGACTAATTTGAATTATCGACAATTCTCTATTCAAAAAATCAACAGACATCGTTCTAAGTTGTTAAAAAATCGAAAACGCCTACTGCTCCTCAGTTGGTCGGAAACTGTCGATTGAATAGTTTTTTTTTATTTTTAAAACGTGACTGAAACTTTATAAATTGGGTTTAGAAGCACATTAATAAGAAAATGTTGTGGCTATTTCAATGAGATTTTGTTTTCAGTAGAAAAATTATTCACTTCAAAATGATTCAAACATTATTTTAAAGGTCTTTCCAATGGAAATTCTCACTAAAATAAAAAGTCAACAAAAAATCAGTGGCGCTAGAATGATAATCTTTGACCTAATTATATTCTGTCGTTACTTCACAATGAACCTTCTTTAGTCAATGTGCCTTGTTTGATGACAATTCATTGGTTCCCCTTGGCGAATTGTTTTTTTCCTATATTTATTTTTCAATTTATATTTCATCAATCATTTTTTGTCTAAAAAACAATGTTTTTTAAGTTTTAAGCTTTCAACGTCCAAACCCATTTCATCATAGTATATGATCGACATGTCATAACGTTCATAGAATATTAAGTTAAACGACATGAATAGTCTTTTTGTTCACTCTGTAGACAAATTAGACTTGTCTTCTTTGGCATTTGTGCATACTTTCTTGTAACTGCCACACTCACCAGACCTTCAGTTTCATTTTCTCAATGGTTCCATTTGTAAGTGTTCTGAATTTTTTCTGAAGCAAACATAAACAAACACTGATAATTTTATGTTTCAAAAAGACAAATAAAAAAGGTAAATTGATTCACTTTGAAATAAAATATTATACAACAGGGAAGTATGAAACTACTATTACAATTTGAGGTTTTTACTGAAAAGTTACTTTTACCTTACATACATGGTTGCGCTTAGTTCAGCGCTATAAAGTTTTTATTGATTTTTTTTTTGCTTTTTAAAAAGCAAAAAGATTTTTTTTTCACTCATGACTTATCAAAGTTTATGGATTATTTATTCAAAAAAACTAGAAGTTGAATCAAAATCTATTAGAAGTTGACAGAAGTTGAAGTATTTGGTATTGTACAGGGTTTTCATGAAGGTGAGACATTTAAAGTTGAATCAAATAAACCAG
Organism: Branchellion lobata; assembly: GCA_947562095.1. Classification (NCBI taxonomy): domain Eukaryota; kingdom Metazoa; phylum Annelida; class Clitellata; order Hirudinida; family Piscicolidae; genus Branchellion; species Branchellion lobata. The sequence continues at coordinate 3,011,805 of OX387260.1, forward strand.
TATGATTGAAATTGAATAACTTCATTACTTTATTGAAAAGTGAATTGAAATGAGTAAGTAATTTAGTATAAAACCCAGCTTTTCATCTGTACACACGAGTCATAACGTGCAAACACCACTAAATAACACTTAGAATGGACAGTTTGAATCTTAAAAAATCAAAATTGAATTTTGATGATAATTCAAATTAATTTTGGAAAATCGTGAAGAGATTGGTTTTGACTTGGTCGGTCGACACGAAAAGTGACGAAACCTCATTTGCATGAACGCAATCAATAACCAACGATCCTAAATCGATAACGGACAATCACCTGAAAACATATTTTAAACAAATTGAAAAAAAAATTAAAATGATGAAATTGAAAAAATTTCAAACATAATGAATTCACAATTAATTTAATTAAAATAAAAAAGAAGATTAATTTAATTTAAATAAGTAATATCAATCGAGTATTTTGAAGAAAATTAAATTTAATTAGAAAGTAAGAAATTGGAAAAATAATTTTTTAAAGTGAATTATTGACTTGGAATTTGCATCGAAGCAAAAAAACCATGATAGATTAAAAAGTGAAGCGAGAGTCGAATTATGTTAAACTTGAAAACTTTTCTATGTATGCGTTGCCAACGTGATGTTATTGCCGCTGAGTTTTAATTCCTCAAATTTCACTTTTAATCAGTTTTTTTTCAAATTTTTCAATTGATTTATTGTTTTAAATTAATATTTCATTGTGGTTAACATTTTTTCAACTTTATCGCTCGCGATTTGTTCATTTCGTAGGTTCAATGCCGACTTTTATGAATTATAACATTCTGTTCTCGTATGTTTCAATGTTTTCTGTTTTAGTTCGACTATTTTCCTTGTTTTTTGTAAAATTTCCAGCGTATGTCTGAATTTGATCTAATAAAGACTATGTAAAAATAAACTGGCATTTAATTGCAAATAAGGTGGCTTAAAGTTTTGATGTACTGTGGAAATGGTTTATGCAGTTATTGCGGTTTGAGGTAGTGTTACATATGATTGATTTGCTAGATATACTATAAATATAATGTTTTTTTTACCACTACCACCCCGCTAACGCCACCTCCACCACCACCACTACCATGATCAACACTAGGACCCCTACTACTACCACTACAACCATCACTAACACCAAAACCACCAACACCACCACCATTGCCACCACCACAACCACCACCACCGCCATTGCCGCCACAACCACCACCTCCATCAACACCACCACCACCATTGCCACTACCACCATTGCCACCACCACCACCATCACCACCACCACCACCACCACCACCACCATCACCACCATTGCCACCACCAGCAAGGGTTAGAGAATCAATTGAACTTCGAGAGAAAAGTCATTCATGAGGAGGAAGTTTCGAAAATCGTTGAAAAAGCAATGGGCATTAGGGAGCGAATACCAGCCTGAGAGGCGGCATTTCAAAAGTTCATAATTTTGAACTTTCAAACATTATATATATATATATATATATATATATATATATATATATATATATATATATATATATATATATATATATATATATATATATATATATATATATATATATATATATATATATATATATATATATATATATATATATATATATATATATATATATATATATATATATATATATATATATATATATATATATATATATATATATATATATATATATATATATATATATATATATATATATATATATATATATATATATATATATATATATATATATATATATATATATATATATATATATATATATGAAGTAATAATATGAAAGTATTAATAAGAAAAAAAAAATAATAATAACAAAAATAATAATAAAAAATAAAAGCATAAAATTAATATTAATATTATTAATATTTATATTAATATTAATTAAAACGAAATTAATACAACTAATAATACTATTGATAACAATATTAGAAAAATGATAATAATAATAACAATAGTAATAATAATAGAATTATTATTATTATTAAAAATAAAGAGAATAATAATGATTATAATGAAAATTATAATAAAAATGATAATGATAATAAAAAAAATACATTTTATAAAAAGAATAATAAAAATAATCATAATAATAAAAATAAAAAATATAGTAAAATAAATAATGATAATAATTATTTTTATAATAGTAGTAATATTAATCAGGTTAATAATAACAAATATAATAATAATACTAGTAAGGATAATATTAATAAAATTAATTATAAAAATAATAATACTAATAAAAATAGCGATAACAATGAAAAAAAGAATTTTAAAAGACAAATAACAATAATAATGAATTTTTTTTATCAATATTTTTATTTTTATTATTACTTTTTTTAAATACAATACAATACAATACAAAAACGAATATTATTATAGTGGCATTAACCCCGTAGAGTTTCGAGGCCACTCAAAAACGTCTATTATTAAAACTATTGTGAAAAATTAAAAATTAAATAAAAGAAGTAAATAAATGAAAATAAAAATAAATTATTTTTAAAAAAGAACAGTATTATTAT
>OX387260.1:3019343-3056843 GCA_947562095.1 Branchellion lobata
GAGGTATCGGAGGCATCATTGGGGGAGAAGGAGGTGATGGAGGTGATGGTGGTAACTTTAATTTCTACTTAGGAAAACATAAACTCCCATACTTCAAACCAAAGTTTGGTCTTCCATACAAGCCAAGCTTCTACCCAGGTTACAAGGACATTGACATCGGAAACGGTGGTGCTGGTGGTGCTGGAGGTTATGGAGGCATCATCGGAGGAGCTGGAGGTGATGGTGGAAACGGAGGAAACTTCTTCGGTGGATTCCACAAGGGCTTCTACCCCTACAAAGGTTTCCACGGCTACAAGGCCTACAAGGGCTTCGTGGACTACGATATTGGAAACGGAGGAGCCGGTGGAGCTGGTGGATATGGTGGAAAGATCGGAGGAGCTGGCGGTGATGGAGGGCACGGAGGAAACTTCGTGTATCCCCACTTCCACAAAACAGCCTACCCAATCTACTAAAGAAATGCAATCTTCACTTATTCGCATCCAACCATGCACTCATCAATCTGATTTTTTGACATTCAAATAAAAATTCAATTCTATCCGACTTTTCCCTCATTGTTGAAGAAATTTATAATCGTATTCAAAATCTTCCAAGTGACGTCAATAACACTTTCGGCGTAGAGAAGAGTCAGACCATCGAAGCCTACGCAAGCACACGTGGAAGACGCAGTCACGTGCGCAGAAAATCATGCGTTCAATTTTGACTTTTCATAGCGCCTCACTAGTAAAGTTCACTAACGCCAGCGTGGGAGTTCAAATGGTTTTTGAATACCCGGGTGACCGATGGGACTCGAAGCCATGACTTTCTGCTTTTAATCTACTCGTTATGGCGTCTATAGTTTAAAGAACCATTTTTTTCAAACATGAAGCGATAATTGCTAATAAATGACTGTAACTCGAACAGTGCGAAAGTTATTGAAGATCTCCAAACTGTAACAATCTTTCAAATGAATAAATTATTTGACCAAAATATATTTTATACATTGTATATAATTTATATAGCGCTATGAAAATCATTTGATTAGAGTATTAGATTAAAACATCCATACTCATCTCATCATGGCTGTCTTAATTGGCTCTTTTTTTCAATAGTCTCTATCGAATCAAACCCAGACAAACGCTTGAAATGGCACAGAACGTGGTGGACAATCAAAATGAAAGAAAAAAAACTAAAATCAACAATAACTGAATGTCATAAAAATTGTCAATTGTCTGTTGCAAGAGATCAAAAACTGACTATAGAATCAAATTTATAAATCTCAAAAATTTAGAATCGAGTCATAGTTTATATTGAATGACTAATGGAAATTGTTTCATCAACTTAACCAAAACTGGAATGTTGAAAGGTTCTAAGAAATTCAAAAGCAGAATTGTCTATTAAATCAAATAAATGAGTCCTAAAAGTTGAGAATTGAATCATATCTTAAAACCACATAACATAACTATTGCAGAGTTATTTCTTCTTTTCTTCTATTTTCCTTCTCAGCCATTTCTCATATTCACAAGGAAGTTTGTCTGGATACCACAATTCCTTGAGATGCTTTCCACACTCGCTCACTTTTTTTTTTTTAAGTTGGCAAACGTTATTTTTGTAACCGATTGGTTGACGATTTTACAGCAATGTCTTTTTCTTCTTCAGCCATTTCTCAAATTCAAAAGTCCGTCAGAATACCACAAATTTTTGCACTGCCTTTCAACACTTGTTTACTTTTTTTTTAGGCGCCATTTTCAAGGCGGCCTTTTAAATCTAGCTCGTTAAATCAGTTGTTTCAGTCTGAATAACTTTAAAAATAAATGTTTTATTTCGTATTCAATTATTAGTTTCAACTTTATTTAAGTTTTTTCCTATTTGTTTTCTGTCAAAAATGGTTACTTTAGATCGTCTTTATTCGAAACGGTGTAAGCGTAAGTTTATTTTTAAAAATTTGTTTATCGGATAAATTTTTTGCTATACCAAGGTTAGTAGCATTTCTTTATTTACAGGTTTTTAATTAATTGAATGGTAGATTTATTTTTTTACAATAATCCCAATGTGATCTTGTCTCTGGAAACCCGATTAGCGATAAATCGTCTTGGAATCGGCAGAAATCAGAAGAAGTGGCACTACCGAGGAAAAAGAGCAGGTAGGAAGGTCAAGGAAAGGTGCGCCAGACACAATAAAGACCGCCATGAACTGATTCCACTTGTCTCAAGACGCCACCAGGCTCAGAAGACTGGATCTCCAGTTTTAATTGGGTTTCAGAACGTGAGATCACTGAATAATAAAGTGGAAGATGTGGTAGAATTAATTCAGGACTATAAAATGGATGTGATGTTTATGGCAGAAACATGGCATGATCCGGAGTCAATCAGCATAAATGAGCTGCGGAGCCGGGGTCTTGTGGTCTTCGAGAAATCAAGGCCAAGACTTCCCGATTCAGTGAACACCCTGCTCACCAACCATGGAGGAGTGGCAGTTGCTTTCAACTCCATGTTCCGAGGAATGCTATTAAAGTTAACTTCAACTGCCAGTTTTGAACATCTGTGTGTGAGAATAAGCTCAAGCTCCAAGTCAGTCATCGGATTGGTTGTTTATCGCACAGGTGCTGCTTCATTGTTTTACAAGGAATTTGAAAACACCTTGGGTATTCTGGCCACATACAATGAAAAGGTTTTGATTCTGGGTGATTTCAATTTTCACTTGGAGCAGTCTGACAACACAGATGCACAAACATTTTTCAACATTTTAGGGTCCCATGGTTTTGATTCGTCCACAAACCAACCCACCCATAACCAAGGAGGATGGCTTGATGTGATAGCATCCAGAAAGAGTGTCAACATCAACTATATTGATAGTGGCATTTCTGATCACAAGCTGCTTTTGTGCAGTTGTGAGATGCTCAAACCACCTCCCATCTATCGACAGCTCCAAATTAGACGTTGGAATTTTTTGGACACTGAAAAGTTTATTTCAGAAATAAAGCTGTCTCCGCTTTCAGCTGCCACAAGTCTTGATGTAGACTCAGTTTCTGACCCTCATAATTCCATTCTGTCAGGGATCCTTGACAAGATGATTCTTTTTAAGACCGTAAGAATACATGAAAGACCTTCTGATCCATGGTTTGATCGGGAGTGTCGTACTTCGAAATGTCTGAAAAGGAGTTTAGAAAGGATCTACATGAGGACCAAGAGTGAGAATAATTTTGCCGCATGGATGGGTCAGAAGAAACTCTACAAAAGACTGTGTAGACACAAGGGTAGAGATTACTGGAATGATAAACTCAGTGATCCAAAAAACAAAACGGCTAACATTTGGAGCCACATTAATAGTGTCTCTGGTCGAGGAAAGAGATCTTCTGTGGACGGAATTCAGCCTGTTGAATTCCAATCTTTTCTGTTGAAGAAAGTTGAGTCAGCGAGAAACTCAATCCAAGCCAGAGAAAACCCCATTTATTTAGCTTATGCAAAAGAAGGCGGTCTCAGTAGGCTCCAGGATGTGGATGAGGATGTGCTTCTCAAGGCTATTCAGAGGCTTCCCAATAAACAGTGTGCGTCTGATCCAATACCCACTTGGCTTTTGAAAAAGATTTCAGGAATGATTATACCTTCTGTAAAAAGTATGGTCAATCAGTCTTTTTCTGAGGGAATTGTCCCAAAGTCTTGGAAATCGGCTCAGGTTACACCACTGTTGAAAAAGCCTAGCCTCGATCACAACGTTGCTTCATCCTACAGACCCATCTCTAATCTGCCTGTTTTGTCCAAGCTCTCAGAAAGGCTTGTTCTCAACAGAGTCATGAGCTATTTAAATAATTCAAATCTTCTCCCCACCCACCAATCAGCTTACCGTCGTCATCATTCCACTGAAACGGTTGTCACGGAAGTGTATACAGACATTCCTGGTGCAGCCGATGATGGTAAGCTCTCCCTCCTTATACTGTTAGACTTGTCAGCTGCCTTTGACTCAGTTGATCACAGTATTTTGTTAAAACGGCTAGAAAGCACATATGGTTTTGATGGTCTCACACTGGAATGGTTCAAAAATTACTTGAGTGACAGATCCTTCAATGTACGCTGCAGTGGGAAAAAATCGGAATTTGTTGACTCTTCAGTGGGTGTCCCACAAGGATCTGTTTTTGGACCCTTGTTGTTTTTTCTATACACTGGAGACCTTGAACGAATAGTTTTGAAATACAAGCTGAGATTTCATCAATATGCCGATGACACTCAAATCTATGGTCACTGCAATAATGAAGGCACAGAAGAATTTCAGATGAGAGTGTCTGAGTGTGTAGATGAAATTGCATCTTGGATGGGAGCCAATTGTTTCAAGCTCAACAGTGAGAAGACTGAGGTGATCTGGTTCTCTTCTCGTCAGAATCTGAAAAATATTCCGAGCTATTCTGTCCGTGTATTAGAAAGCAACATCTTTCCATCAAAATCTGTAAGGAACTTGAGAATATCCCTGGATAGAGACCTCACGATGTCAACGCAGATATCAAAAACAATACAGATGTGTTTTACCTCTCTGCGTCAAATAAGATCCATCAAAGGATGTTTGACAATGGACTCCTTGAAAACACTTGCATCGGCCTTAGTTTTAAGTCGTATTGACTATGACAACATGGCTTTAGTCAGCTTACCTGAGGTAGCAACGCAGAGTATTCAATCCATAATCAATACAACAGCCAGGCTCATTACAGGAGTAAGAAAATATGATCACATTACCTCTGTACGCAAGGAGCTTCACTGGCTGAAAATTGATTAAAAAATAGAGTATAAAATTGCTCTGCAGATGTATAAGTGCTTGTCCAACGAGGGTCCTGCGTATCTGACACGTGAACTAGTTCCAGTTGCTAATCTGCCGGAAAAACAGAGACTGAGATAGGCTTAGTCAAAGGACGTTATTCCCAATAATCACAAGCTAAAATCATTAAGATTAAGAAGGTTCAGCGTCAGCGGACCTAAGTTGTGGAACAACCTGCCTAACAGCTTAAAATCTTCAAGTTCAACAAAATCATTTTGTAGCTCTCTGAAGACTTACCTGTTCAATAAATCATTCACTCCATCATAATAATAATAATACTGTTATTTTTTAGAAATAATTTATTTTTATTTTCATTTATTTACTTCTTTTATTTAATTTTTAATTTTTCACAATAGTTTTAATAATAGACGTTTTTGAATGGCCTCGAAACTCTACGGGGTTAATGCCACTATAATAATATTTGTTTTTGTATTGTATTGTATTATTCGGCGGTGACACTGTAACTTGTTTTTTTAGGGTGTTTTCATAATTTGTATGAAACGGCTAAAAAAGCACGATGCTAAACAGAGTTAACTGACTGTCAGTTTTTTCACCTGTAGCTCAGTGGTCAGCAGGCCACGTTGTGAAGCATGAGGTTCGGGGATCGTTTCTTGCCTAAGCTAAGTTTGAGTTGTGATAACTCGAGTTAAGAGCAGACGCCATGCTAGAGTGGTTTGGTCACTTTTTCATCCAGCAGCAAGTAAAGCCGTTTGTCTTGAGGCATGTTTGAGTTGAAGACCTTATGTCGAGTCGATTACATTAGAAGGATAACGAAAACTGCCGAAAGATTGACTGAAAATGAAATGAACTTCAATGAAAGGGATACTCAAAAAAGTGAAAATTTCAAAATCATTGAAAGCAATTAGAATTTAGCAAGAAATGTCATTCCGATGAAGAAGCCATTAGAGAAGAGACTGGTCGATGCACTAATGGCCTCAGAAGGCTATATAAAGAAACCAACTTGTAACTTTTTGAAGCTCTAAAACACTTTTAAGCTAACACACCCGAAAAGGTAGTTCTGCTGACTTTTTTTCAACTTATATAGCATTTCCAGTTTTTTTCAATGTTAATTAACCATATTTTGATTGAATTGAATTTATTTTGATTTTTTCAAAAGTTTCTAAAAAAACATCAACCAATTTATTTCACTTATTTAAGATGCGTTTTCTGTTAGCAATAGCTGTCTTGCTGGCAGCGTGTCTGTCGCAGACCCAAGCCAAAAGTACTTGATATATTTTTTTCAAATTTTTCTTACACACAACTTGAAAAATTATTCATTAACTTTGAAATAAAATTATCCAGTCAGTTGAATACAAATTAATCAATTTTTTATCTTCTTTTATAAAAAAAAGCGCTGTTTCACACTTCTAACAAACGCCATTTTTAGCATCGTGTAAGCGGCCGCTTTGCCACGTACGCCGTGCTTTAAAACTGGTCAAGAGCGCTTTTGGTTGTATTTATCATACCTATGTGAAATTAATAAACTTTAAACTTTTATAATTTTAAAAAAATCAAAAACGAAAATTGTCTAAAATAAAATGTTTGATATCACCGTCTATATAAAAAACAGACATCAAGAATCCAAAAATCCCAGCCATCAATTCGTCTATATTTCCGGAGCTCAAACAACCAGTTTACCCTGAAATCAAACAACCAGTCTATCCCGAGCTCAAAGCACCCGCATACGCTGGTCTCAAACCACCAAGTGATAAACCATACTTGACCGTCCACCAGCACAAAACTCATCCTGGCCATCCACACTTTGGACAAACACATAATCACTTTAATGTTGAAATTGGAAGTGGGGGTGATGGTGGTACTGGAGGTGCTGGAGGATTGCTTGGAGGAGAAGGAGGCGGTGGAGGTAGGGGTGGTAGTTTCAACTTCTTCTTAGGAGGTAAAAAAACATTATTCACACCCAAACACGTTGGTGGTTTCAAGCAGTTTGGAGACAACCACGTCTTCAAGAACGTAGGCAATGGAGGAAGTGGAGGAAATGGTGGCTTCGGAGGCATCGTCGGAGGATCCGGTGGTAATGGAGGCAACGGCGGTAACTTCCTGTTTGTGAAGAAATTCACAAAACCAGTCCACAAGCCATTCTTCTTCCCAAACATCAAGGACATTGACATTGGAAACGGTGGAGTTGGAGGAGCTGGAGGTTATGGAGGCATCATCGGAGGAGCTGGAGGTGATGGTGGAAACGGAGGCAACTTCTTCGGTGGTTTCCATGGCCACAAGTATGCCGGTCCTGCTTACCCAGTCGTCAAACCTGTGTACCCTGTTGTACCTCCTGCCTACCCCATTTCCAAGCACCCAGTGTACCCTGTTTTCCCTGGCTACCTCAATGTTGACATTGGAAACGGTGGAGTTGGAGGTGCTGGAGGGGCCGGAGGCATCATTGGAGGAGCTGGAGGTGATGGAGGTGATGGCGGTAACTTCTTCGAAGGAGGAAAAAAACCATACTTCAAACCTAAGCACATTGGTGGTTTCAAGCAGTTCGGAGACAACCACGTCTTCAAGAACGTAGGAAACGGAGGAAGTGGAGGAAATGGTGGCTTTGGAGGCATCGTCGGAGGCTCCGGTGGTGATGGAGGCAACGGTGGTAACTTCCTGTTCGTGAAGAAATTCACAAAACCAGTCCACAAACCATTCTTCTTCCCAAACATCAAGGACATTGACATTGGAAACGGTGGAGTTGGAGGAGCTGGAGGTGCCGGAGGCATCATCGGAGGAGCTGGAGGTGATGGTGGAAACGGAGGAAACTTCTTTGGTGGTTTCCATGGCCACAAGTATGCCGGTCCTGCTTACCCAGTCGTCAAACCTGTGTACCCTGTTGTACCTCCTGCCTACCCCATTTCCAAGCACCCAGTGTACCCTGTTCACCCTGGCTACCTCAATGTTGACATTGGAAACGGTGGAGTTGGAGGTGCTGGAGGGGCCGGAGGCATCATCGGAGGAGCTGGAGGTGATGGAGGTGATGGCGGTAACTTCTTCGGCGGTCATGGTCACGTGCACAAGAAGGTAGGATACTGAAGAGATTCAGTCTTCACCTGTTCGCACCCGCCATGCGCTCATCACTTTGATCTTTTGACATTCAAATAAAAATTCAATTCTATCCGTTTTCTTTCTTTTTTTCAGCTTTTGAAACTCTTCTTGAGTGTCGCTTCTGATCTCTAAAATGCATCAGATTATCAAATGAATCGCGAAATTATGGCCTGAACATTGAAAAATTAAAACCACACAAAAGCTTCAGTTCTTCCAAATGAGAACAGACAGTTAAACCACCACAATAATCTTTTTCAATCAAATCATTTATATAGCGCTGATTACAAACTGTTCAAGAGCATTCAGTATGAGATTAACTTAACTTAGCTTACTTTGTATTTTGTTTGCCTGCCAATGCTTTTGGTGCCTTTTATTCATCAATATGCGCTTTTTATTGGAAATATTTTTTTATTTATCTAAGGCATTTAAACTGAATTTATCTGAAGTGTGATTGTTTGATATTGCTTCGAAAGTGTTCGCTGTCATTCCTCAACACTGAGGCAGCTACGATGGCAGGAGAGATGGAGGCATTGCTTTAATTTACAAAACTCACCTCACTTGTATCAAAATTAAAGCTGCCACAACACCTAAAGTATATAACTCTGTAATTGAACTAATAAATACACTCAGACCCTTCCACATCCTAGCAACACACAGACCCTTCCACATCCTAGCAACACACAGACCCTTCCACATCCTAACAACACACAGACCCTTCCACATCCTAGCAACACTCAGACCCTTCCACATCCTAGCAACACACAGACCCTTCCACATCCTAGCAACACACAAACCACCCAGCTGTTCTATGTCAGCCTTCATCGAAGACTTGCAAACTGATTGATGATCAAATCGAAGGACTCAACAATATAATAATATGTGGTGGTTTCAATGCCTCCGGCTCTCAAAACCCATCAGAACCATCCATTGGTGCCCAAAAGAACTTGAAGAAGACTCTGTCACTCAACACATCAGTACATCAACACACGAAAAAGTTCCCATTCTTGGCCTCCTACAGCCTCCATTGAGCATGGTTTTTCACAAGAATCAGTCCATGGACCACTACTTTTCATAATATACATGTCACCCATTGGTAGTATTGTCAACAACTTCAGTCTAATCTATCACTAATTATAACAAGGATTATACCCAAATTTCTCAAAATATCAATCCATACAACCCTTTTAATACTAAAATCACACATACTGACTGCGTCAAAACAGTCGAAAAATGGTTTCTACAAACAAGCTACATCTAAACACCTCCAAGACTGGAATTATCAAAGTTGGTACCTCGCAACAACTCAAGAGATTGTCTAGTATTTCAAACATCGACATTCACTCCTCTTCCATCAATATCAATAAAACGCTCAAGGTGCTCGGCATCACCCTTGACAATAAACTATCATTAAATCAGCACATAACGTCTAGTTTAATCTAATCTTATTTTATTTAATCTTATTTAATCTAATCAAAAATTTTGTAATGCGCCCTTAGCATTATGTTCAAAGGATTATGGAAACGGTTTTACTCACTGGGGGCTACCAAAGAACTAAGTACTCTAGAACCGCATCTGTATTTTATTGAGTTGCCGTTTTCAGAACTCAAACCTGGGCTCGCTCGGACACACTTCACAGCGGAATAGGCCCATCATAATGCCACAGGCGCAGACATAGTGGAATAATAGTTATAATAAAAATAAAAGTAAGAAATTACGAATGGTCCGGGTGAAAATGGGGATAAAAATGAGACTCAAGTTGATGAAAGCTTGAAAGACGACCGAAGCGAGATAAGTTCAAATAAGCCGGTATGGAAAAATCGGATACAAAACTGGGGGTAATGAGATGGAGTGTAGTTAGAGATGTTGATGGTGAAAGTTAAGTGAAATGGTTGAAATGAAGTGAAGTTGAAGCGAGATCGGAACAATAAACCAGAAAAGCAATGAACTGTAACATCGAAGCTAAGATCTGAGGGAATTGGAGATGATTTGAGAAGATTCCGCTAAAGACTGCTTGAAAATGTGAATTTTGAGTGTCTTTCGTCTGTCATGGAGCGCTTTTGAAGAGTGTGGAAGCAGCACTAAATAAATGATTAGATTAAATAAAATGTTTATCTAACTATTATTTTTGTGCCATCTCTCCCATTCGTCCATTCATCACAAATGACATGGCCTCAACACTGGCCCGCTGCTTAGTCATCAGAAGGCTGGAATACTGCAACTCCGTGTTTTACAACATAACACAGCACCAATAAACACGTCCACAGCGAGTAATGAACAAAGCAGCTAGGGTTGTGCCAAACATCAACACAACAGATCAATACCTCCGTCATTATTCAAAAAGTAACCTTATTTAACTTCATTGGCTTCCAATGCGAACAAAAATGATTTTCAAGATTGCAATGTTAACTTTCAAATCTCTATCGACCTCTACACCAGCCTACTTAATTAATCCGATTCAACAGAAGCCACATACCAAAATACTCCGTTCTTCTACCGCTTCACTCCTCAAACAACAATCTACCACTAAAAAAACATCAAAACGAGCTTTCAGAAATGCTTCTCTTGCTATCTGAAAGTCTCTACCACAAACGATAAGAAATGATAACCTCATGGCATTGAGAGACTCAGATGTGATGTTTTTCAACTACGGCCTGACATCGTCATCATCACCGAGTCATGGCTCGAATCACATCACTCGGATGGCCTCATTTCTATTGACGGTTATTCTAGCTTCAAGAAAGATAGGGTTAAGAAAGAGGTGGTGGCGTATCAATTTATATAAAATCGAATATAACAGCTAATGTATTGGAAGCCGTGAATAAGGATAATATAGATGCACTAGAAAGTCTTATTGTCAAGTGCACCTTCAATAATATTGAACATTTTATTTGTGGGTTATATCCTCCCCCCAAACCATCATATTCAGAAGCTCGTTTAATAAGTCAATTAGACAATATCTCTAATTTATGTTAGATCATAATAATAGGTTTATTTTAGGTGGTGACTTCAATTCATTGTCTCATACAAACTAGTCCTCAATCAATTTACTATGGACCAACTAATAAAGGAAATAATCTTGATAGGTTATATGGTATCAATAAAGATCCTGCGTTATTCAACCCTAATACTTACGTTTCCCATATCAAGACTCATATTGAACCCACACATAAGCTATCAGCACCTCACAATATTAATTATATCACATCTTCCACTTTACATTGTATTCTTAATAAAATTCGGCCTAAGGAACAGAATCTGATGGTCTCCCAGGCTGGTTTCTCAAACTTATTTCTCCTGCAATCTGTGAACCCCTGTCGACCATCTCAACAACTGCATCAAGCAGGCATTTTTCCGGCTCAGTGGAGAAATATTATTCTTCACCCTACTAAAAAATAACTAACGCAACCCAATTAATATCGCCCCATTTCAATCACCCCTATTCTTTTTTGAATACTAGAAAAATACATAGTTAAAGACCATATCTACCCTTGTTTTACTAACCCCCTCGCCAAGTCTAGATTTGATGACCAGTTTGCCTTCAGGCCAACTGGCTCACCCACTTCAGCCATAATTTATCTCACTTCTGTCATAACCTCTCTTTTAACTTCTAACAAATTTGCACGTCTTATTGCTTTAGATTTTTCTAAAGCATTCGACATTCAATCATTCTACTCTCATCACTAACATGGCCTCATTACAACTTGATGATAATATTCATAATTTACTCATTTCATTTTTTTTAAATAGAACTCATTTTACAAAATTCCATAATAAAACATCTGGTGCCTTATCTATTAATTCTAGTGTGGTTCAAGGTTCGGTATTGGGTCCATCATCTTTTATTATTAATGCATCTTCTCTTTAACCTGTACATCCCCCCAATAAAATGATCAAGTTTGCTGATGACACTTATCTCGTCATTCCATCATCTAATAGTAATTCCTTGCAATTAGAATTAGACTCTTTATCTGAATGGGCTAAATTAAGTAAATTCTCTCTTAATCTCAAAAAATCTTATGAATTAATAATACATAGTAATTATAATAAAATAACACCCCCCCAGTCTTCAGCCATCTCTCCAACGAACTTCTTCCCTCACTATCCTGGGAGTCTCATTCACTGAAACTCTCAACATCACACCTCACATTGACAATATTATTACTAAATGCTACCAAACGTTTCCTGCGCTTAAAATAATTAGGGCTCATGGACTTTATGGTCCTAAATTATATGATATAACGGAATCTCTAACTATATCTCTCATAAAATATGCAGCACCTTCATGGTGTGGATTTGACAATAGCGAACATATAAAACAACTCCCATCTTTACATAATAAACTTAGAAGGTTTAACTACCTTCCTCCTAACTATCCTAAAATAAAAGCAATATTTGCATCTCTTGATGAACGCTTGTTCTCAAAAGTTACCGATAACCCGCACCATGTACTCCATCAGATCCTCCCACATGTCAAGTCTACATCCCGTGATATGCGGAGACGAACGCACAATTACACCAAACAATTTACTTCTCTTACCGGAAAAACGTTCCTTCCTCGTCTTCTCAATACTCAATAAGCTCACAATACTCATTGTTCATCAGTTTTATTTTGAACCTTTTTTTTCTCTTTTTTTTGCCGTTTTTTGTAAGTTAAATGCCGACTTTTATGACTGATAACATTCTGTTCTCGTAAATTTCAATTTACTCTTTTTTAGTTCGATTGTTCGTCGTGTTTTTATAACATTTCCAGCATATGACTTGATTCAATAATGTCTATAAAACATTTCTTATTTGAAATTTGAACTTTAAAAATATTTATTTAAAATAGCTTATGATCTTCATTAATGATTTGTTTTAAAGACTGAACAGGGGCGCCTCAGTTGCTTTCCTAGGCGCTTCACAATTTAATTTATTATTTCTTATCATTTTCATTATTATCATTATTCCTATTATCACTTCAAAAAACGTAAAAAAATTAAATGATGAACTAGAGTCTTGTTCCGATGGGTTCAACAGTGCCGTGTTGCCGACCATTCACTCTCACTGAGCTAATCCCGCTCTTCTAGAGCCGGCCTCATCACATGGAAAATGAAAAAAGAGAAAAAAAAGTCTGCTGCTGTAGCTCAATGCTTAGCAGCTCCGCTTTTCAAACGTGGGGCTCAAGGTTCGATTTCTGGCTAAGCTCAGGTTTGAGTTGTGAATATCGGTGAATCAAGTAGAGAACAGACGCCATCACAGGTTGACTTAGTCACCTATTAGCCCCCAACGAGTAAAACCGTTTCCATGAAAGAATTGTCAAACAAAATGCTGAAAGGTGCTTCACAAATGTCAATGAAAAAAGTGTTTCCGTTTGTGCAAAAGTGAAAAACCGTTTACTTTGATTACTTCATTTAAACCATTATTTTCAACCATTCAGAATTCAAAGTCTCAATTATAAATCAGGGACTAGTTTATCCATCGAAGAGTCATGAGCTTTGCTTGTTACGAAGACTTCGAAAGAGTTTTGAAGCCTTTATTTTCTCATTATTTTTACAGACCTTGCACTGAAATAACCAACCACTCGGCTACAAGAATGCCGTTTGTCAACTTACCCAACAGAAAAGTAAGCGAGTGTTGAAAGCATTGCAAGAAATTGTGGTACCAGACAGACTTTCCTGTGAATATGAGAAATTACTGAAAAGGAAAATAGAAGAAAGAAAGAAATAACTTGAAATAACTCTTCAATAGTTTTATTATGTGTATTTATTTATTGAGGGACAATTTCAAAAACAAGAACAACGTCTCTGTGTCAAATGATTAAAAGTTATGATAAAATCGTCTGTTTTAAAAGATCATTGATTTGATTCTATGAACAGTTGTGAGCTTAAATTTCTTAGAATCCTTGTAACGTCACAGTTTTGGTTGATTTGATGAAACGTTCTTCAATTGTCATTCTTTATAAACTATGACTCGATTCTAAATTTTTGAGATCCGTCAAAGTTATTATACATTCAGTTTTTAATTCTTTGCAACAGACAAGTGACAACTCTTGTGACATTCGGTTTTTAATTCTTTGCAACAGACAAGTGACAACTCTTGTGTCATCTTTGATATACTATTTACTATTCTAATTTTTTTTACTTTTTATTGGTCACCATTTTCTGTGTCATTTCCAGCGTCTGTGTGGCTTTTTTTCAATGAAGACTAAGAAAAAGTCATCATTAAAATTTTTAAACTGAATACTAGCTTATAAACCATCAAATAACTCATTCCAGTCTTTATTAGATCAAGTCCAGACATACGCTGGAAATGTTACAAAAACACGACGAACAATCGAACTGAAAATGAAAAAATTAAAATATACGAGAACAGAATGTTATCAGTCATGAAAGTTAGCATTAAACTTACAACAAACGGCAAAAAAAAATTTAAAAAAAGAATAAAAAATATATATTGTAAGAAAGAAGGCTTAAATTAAAAACGATGAACAATGAGTATTGTGAGCTTATTGAGTATTGAGAAGACGAGGAAGGAACGTTTTTCCGGTAAGAGAAGTAAATTGTTTGGTGTAATTGCGCGTTCGTCTCGGCATATCACGGGATGTAGACTTGACATGTGGGAGGATCTGATGGAGTACATGGTGCGGGTTATTAGTAACTTTTGAAAACAAGCGTTCATCAAGAGATGCAAATATTGATTTTATTTTAGGATAGTTGGGAGGAATGTAGTTAAGCCTTATAAGTTTATTAAGTAAAGATCTTTTCCTCTTTAGTTTTGCGAAAACGTGGATATCCGTTACTTTAAACTACTTCATTCAAACTATTTTTATGACCTTTTAAAATTTAAAGTTTGAAATATTAGTTTGTAAATAAATTAATATATCTAGAAGTTATAGTTTTTGCTGATTGCGAGGATTTTAAAAATATTTCAAAAATTTACCAAATCCGCCGTTTTCTCGTTTAAAATACAAACATTGCAGGGGAATTTTCAACCAACGCCCACATAGATACTGTTTGCCAAATTACACAACAAGAAAGTAAACAAGTGTTGAAAGGCATTGCAAAAAATTGTGGTATTCTGAAGGACTTGTGAATTTGAAAAATTGCTGAAGAAGAAAAAGACATTGCTGTAAAATCGTCAACCAATCGGCTACAAAAATAACGTTTGCTAACTTTAAAAAAAAGAAAGTGAGCGAGTGTTGAAAGCATTGCAGACTTTTCTGTGAATATAAGAAATGGCTGAGAAGGAAAATAAAAGAAAAGAAGAAATAACTTGCAATAACTCGCCACTAATTATATTATGTGATTTTAAGAAATGAATCAATTTTCAACTTTTAAGACTCATTAATAGGATTTAATAGACAGCTTTCTTCTTGAATTTCTTAGAACCTTTCAACATTCCAGTTTTGGCTAATTCGATGTAACATTCTTCAACAGTCCTTCAATATGAACTATGACTGAATTCTAATTTTTTGAGATTTATAAATTTCATTCTATATTCAGTTTTTGATCTCTTGCAACAGACAATTGACAGTTTTTATGACATTCAGTTATTTTTTATTTTAATTTTTTTTTCATTTTGATTGTTCACTATGTGCCATTTCTAGCGTTTGTCTGGATTTGCTTCAATAAAGACTATGAAAAAAAAATTGGATTTGTTTTTCTATGTTCATGATTGCCAAATCCCCACCATGAAGGTGCTATATATTTTATGCGAGATAAAAAAGAGTAATTTTATTGAATATGATTTCCAGGTATGAACTGAGGTTTACTTTATGAAGCTCATTAATTTGTTTCTATAGACGATTTTGATCTCGGATTTTTAAAATTCTTGTAACATTGCAGTTGTGGTAAATTTGAAGGCTCTCCTATCTTATTAATTTTCTCTTATTCTGTAACATTTCCCCTATCCCAAAACAATCTTCAATAGTTATTTGATTTACTAAATAATATTTAAGCTATTAGCTAATTAAAAATGTGTAATGTTCATTACTTTGGTCTCGTAGTAAGCTTGGCTCTTAACTATCCTTTTATGTTTCTTGTAACATTCCACATTTTAAGATTCATCAATTCGATTCTGGAGTTAAGGTTATGGCTAGAGTTAGGGATAGGTTTAATGTTATGGCTAGGGTTAGGGCTAGGGTAAGGATTAAGGCTAGGGTTAGGATTAGAGTTGAGACTAAGGCTAGGGTTAGGATTAGAGTTAAAATTAGGGTTAGAGTTGAGACTAGGGTTAGGGTTAGAGTTGAGACTAGGTTTAGGGTTAGAGTTGAGACTAGGTTTAGGGTTAGAGTTGAGACTAGGTTTAGGGTTAGAGTTGAGACTAGGGTTAGGGTTAGAGTTGAGACTAGGTTTAGGGTTAGAGTTGAGACTAGGTTTAGGGTTAGAGTTGAGACTAGAGTTAGGGTTAGAGTTGAGACTAGAGTTAGGGTTAGAGTTGAGACTAGAGTTAGGGTTAGAGTTGAGACTAGAGTTAGGGTTAGAGTTGAGACTAGGTTTAGGGTTAGAGTTGAGACTAGGGTTAGGACTTTTTGATTAAAAAATTATTTTAACCACAATCACAGTTAATTTACTTCTTTTCTTCTATTTCGATTTTTGGTTATAATTCTCACCTTATAATAACCTATAATGATAATAATTTTTCAAACTTTCATCACTACCGGCACTACCACCACCACCACCACCACCACCACCACCACCACCACCACCACCACCACCACCACCACCACCACCACCACCACCACCACCACCACCACCACCACCACCACCACCACCACCATCATTGCCACCACCATTACCACCACCACTACCACCACTACAACCACCACCACCACCATCACCACCATTGCCACCACCACCACTACCACCAAAACACCACCACCACCACCACTACCACCAAAACACCACCACCACTACCACCACCACCACCATTGCCACCACCAGCAAGGGTTAGAGAATCAATTAAACTTCGAGAGAAAAGTCATTCATGAGGAGGAAGTTTCGAAAATCGTTGAAAAAGCAACGGGCATTAGGGAGCGAATACCAGCCTGAGAGGCGGCATTTCAAAATATTGATCGACGCCGGACTTCTTATCTTAATTATATTATTCATTTGACAATTAAAAATAGTATATGGTTATATGGTTATATGGTTATAGGAAGTAATACTTCAAACAAATTCAAATAATTTTTCTTGAAAGTTTCGAAGATACTTCTAAAAAGTTGCAAATAATTTCAGAACCTATAAAAATTCAGAAAATGAGTGGTAAAAATTGAGTGATAATAAAAAACAAATTTAATTATTCAAATTTAAGAGTAAACTTATGTCACAACTCTTAAAACAGTCGCTAGTCACGCTATCAAATTTAAATGATAAACCTATTCTGTGTGCTGAGACTTTTAATTACGAAAATGATGAATTAAATTATTGAAAGGAATTAGTATTTAGCAAGAAATGTCATTCCGATGAAGAAGCCATTAGAGGAGAGACCGGTCGATGCACTAATGGCCTCAGAAGGCTATATAAGGAGGCAGGTCTGCAGCCTCCATAGCTCCGAGATTCATCTTCAGCAGCCTTCAAATACAAGTTGGTTTGGTGAATGTGCTTGAATGTCTGAACACTTTCTCGCTCCAATCACTCACTTGCATTCATACAATATTTCCATCCCAACTTACCACCACAGAATGCGTTTCTTGCTTTCCGTAGCTGCCTTGTTGGCAGTATGCCTGGTGCAGAGTCAAGCTGTTCCATTTGGTAATCGTCTGCTTTCCATAGTGCTTAAAAACAATTCTGATTTGAATTGAATTTTTTTTGTTTATTAATGAACTTCCATCATTTTGAACTATTGGATAATTATAGCCATTCATTTATCCACCAGTGAAGCCTGGGTATCCACCAGTGAAGCCTGGGTACCCACCAGTGAAGCCTGGGTATCCACCAGTGAAGCATGTGTACCCCCCCTTCCCACACCCTGTCTATCCACCCTTTAAGCCTGTCTACCCACCATTCAAGCCTGTCTACCCACCATTCAAGCCTGTATACCCACCTTTCAAGCCTGGCTACAAGCAGGTTGGTTACAACTACTTCAACATTGACATCGGAAACGGTGGTGCTGGTGGTGCTGGAGGTTATGGAGGCATCATCGGAGGAGAAGGAGGTGATGGAGGTGATGGTGGTAACTTCAACTTTTACTTAGGAGGACATAAACTCCCATACTTCAAACCTAAGCACATTGGTGGTTTTAAGCAGTTCGGAGACAACCACGTCTTCAAGAACGTAGGAAACGGAGGAAGTGGAGGAAATGGTGGCTTCGGAGGCATCGTCGGAGGCTCCGGTGGTGATGGAGGCAACGGTGGTAACTTCCTGTTCGTGAAGAAATTCACAAAACCAGTTTACAAGCCATTCTTCTACCCAGGTTACAAGGATATTGACATCGGAAACGGTGGTGCTGGTGGTGCTGGAGGTTATGGAGGCATCATCGGAGGAGCTGGAGGTGATGGTGGAAACGGAGGCAACTTCTTCGGTGGTTTCCATGGCCACAAGTATGCCGGTCCTGCTTACCCAGTCGTCAAACCTGTGTACCCTGTTGTACCTCCTGCCTACCCCATTTCCAAGCACCCAGTGTACCCTGTTCACCCTGGCTACCTCAGTGTTGACATTGGAAACGGTGGAGTTGGAGGTGCTGGAGGGGCCGGAGGCATCATTGGAGGAGCTGGAGGTGATGGAGGTGATGGCGGTAACTTCTTCAAAGGAGGAAAAAAACCATACTTCAAACCTAAGCACATTGGTGGTTTCAAGCAGTTCGGAGACAACCACGTCTTCAAGAACGTAGGAAACGGAGGAAGTGGAGGAAATGGTGGCTTTGGAGGCATCGTCGGAGGATCCGGTGGTAATGGAGGCAACGGTGGTAACTTCCTGTTCGTGAAGAAATTCACAAAACCAGTCCACAAGCCATTCTTCTTCCCAAACATCAAGGACATTGACATTGGAAACGGTGGAGTTGGAGGAGCTGGAGGTGCTGGAGGAATCATCGGAGGAGCTGGAGGTGATGGTGGAAACGGAGGCAACTTCTTCGGTGGATTTATCCACAACAAGTTGGGCAAGGGTTACCCACTCATCAAACCCGGTATCAAGTACCCACCTCACCCTGGCTTCAAGTTCGTCAGCGTCGACGTTGGAAACGGTGGAGCTGGTGGTACTGGAGGTGCCGGAGGCATCGTTGGAGGAGCTGGAGGTGATGGAGGTGATGGCGGTAACTTCTTCGGAGGTCATGGTCACGTGCACAAGAAGGTAGGATACTGAAGAGATTCAGTCTTCACTTGTTCGCATCCCGCCATGCGCTCATCACTTTGATCTTTTGACATTCAAATAAAAATTCAATTCCCTCCGAATTTTGTCTTTTTCTAGCGTTTAAAGCGTCATTCGGCTTGTAGTCTAGTGCTTAGCAAGCAAAACCTTTTCTAAAGGGTAGGTGACTCCAGGAAACTGAGCATTTTGGCGGGGTTTAGTGCTTGATTGATCAAAATTAAATAATAAAACGCTAAGCTATTGAAAGCCTTCTGTGAAAAGTAATATAATATAAGCAGATCGTGAAACGTGAAAGATTCTGTTCGATTGCACAATAAAACTCTGAATTGTAAAAGGTGGCAACTCAAGTAAGAACAGGCGCTGTGACTGTACCATACCTGTTGACCTAAATGTCAAAGATTCCAATGTTTTTTACTTCGACTATTTGCCATGTTTTTGTAACCTTTCCAGCGTATGTCTGAACCTGATCTAATAAAGACTATAAAAAAATGTCAAATTAATCGAAGGAAGAACAATTTCTCTGGAAGCTCCTTGAACGTTGGTGCAACTGTTATATGAACTCTCAAATCGACCAAACGATAGTTTTGAACACTATTCGTGGATAAGTTGCGAATATATATTGAATATATTTTGAATTTTACTTTATGTTTCATAGACCTTATTCAATCAACTTTAGACAGACTCTGAAAGGGGTTCAAAGCATGGCAAACAATGGCAGAATAAGTCCTGCCATCAACAAAGACTGAAATGTTACAAAATATTTGAGATGGAAAATTTAAAAAAGAATCAAAATAGGGTAACAAAATGAGTATAGAATCATTAATGAACCTTAAAATCTTGAATGTTACAAAAATCAAAGAGAAAAGTTTATTATATTATCAAATTGATGGAGCTTTTTAATTGAATAAAAGCTTATAATCCAACAAAAAACTATTGGAGAATGTTTAAGGCTACAAAGAATGTATAAAAATATAACAAAAAACTAAAACAGAAGAATCAAATTAGTGAAAACTGTAAACTAGTATAATCAAATGAGATTAAGTTAATTAAATTAGATTATACTAAATCGAAGTAACTAAATTAGGTTTGATTAAATTGTGGTAATGAGGTCAGATTAACGTTGGAAGGAATCAGAACTCAAAAGAAAAATTGCCCATAAAATCAACTCTATTGCCAACTTTATGCCGGTTATTGCATCAAGAGTTTTCATTCCTCAAAATTCACTATTTTAATCACTTAAAATTTTTTTTTTCAATTGAATTATTGTTTTAAATTGATATTTCATTGAGTTAAGTATTTTTTCAACTTTTTCTCCCGTGATTTGTTCATTTCATAGGTTCAATGCTGACTTTTATGACTGATAACATTCTGTTCTCGTATATTTTAATGTTTTCTTTTTTAGTTCGACTGTTCGCCGTGTTTTTGTAACATTTCCAGCGTATGTCTGGACTTGATCTAATAAAGACTATAATAAACATAACAAATAGAAAGTCCATGATTTATTGAAGAAAATCCCAAGATCAAGAACAGCGGCTCTGTGTCCAAAATATATATAAGCAACAATAAAAAATGAATATTAGTAAGAGTAATAGATTCAAACAAAAGAATCAACAAGAAAAAACAATTAAAATTTAACGTATATAAGCCATTTAATTGATTCTATGTATGCGTTGCCAATGTTTTTATAATGTCTTTATTGAAGAAAATCCAGACAAATACTGAAAATGGCACAGCGAATAATCAAAATGCCAGAATCCAGTTATTGCCGCTGAGTTTTAATTTATAAAATTTCACTATTTTAATACCGTTTATTTTAAATTTCTCAATAGATTTATTTTTTTAATTAATTTTTCATTGTGTTTAATATTTTTTAAACTTTTTCTCACGTGAGTTGTTCATTTCGATTCGTATTCTCATCAAATTTTCTCTTCAAAATAATTATATCGTTTTTAATTTGAACCTTCTTCTATTTTTTATTAATTTTTTTAAAGTTCAATGTTGACTTTCATGACTGATAACATTTTTTTTCGTATATTTTAGTTATTTCTTTTTTAGTTCGATTGTTCGCCGGGTTTTGTAACATTTCCAGCTTATGTCTGGACTTGATCTAATGAAGACTAAAAACTATATATATCTATAAAATGAGAATTTAATGTCAACTGTTCCGAAGAGGTTTGAGTCAGTAAAAATACTTTATTACAACGTTGAAGGTGTGAGAGGAGTTTGAAAGGCAGAGGTCAATATTATGTTTGAAAGCATTTAAACAAGAGGCTGAAGTTATATGGTTAGGTAGTTTATTCCAGCGAGTAATAGCTTTACTTAAAAAGAACTTTGCATATATAGAGAAGGGACTGGATTTTTTGTATAATTTCAAATTGTTACCTTTAGTTTTACTTGCAGTATTTAGGGTAATATTAAATAATATTGATCATCTATAGTGTTTGTTCATTTGTATACTTGTAATGAATCTACTTTAATTCTTCAAGTATAGAGAGTGTTTAGTTTTGAATTAATTAATCATAAATGATAACCAAGGTCAGTATTTTGGGTGGTAGAATTATTTCTGGAAATCATTCTGGTGGTTCTTTTTTATTTTTTCTATAACGTTAAGTTCTTCAATTGAAAAATTACGATATTTTAACTCCATTTTCAAAATAAAACGGACTTACTTATCTAGTCACCAATACTTAACTACCACCTCACAAGGAGCTCAAATATTCCACTTTTCTTATCGTTCCTGTCAAGCCAAATCCAGTCTGACCCTGAAAATGTTGAAAATCATGAGAAAAATAAAAAATAAAATAAAAAGATGAAAGTAACACAAACTCCTATGCTACAAGAAATCCAAAGTGGAACTTAAGAGAAAAAATTAGGCATAAGTTATTAAAAAATATATGTAACTTAGCTGAATGGTTTGAAAAAACTGAAATTTAATGATATTCAAGGCACATCAAATAATCATTGAAACATGTTTAGTTCTTGTATAACTGGTATTTTGTGGAAGTCTAAAACGAATTTCATTTATAAAAATTTCATAAACTTTATTCAAGCAACTTCGGACTGACGCTGGAGAGGGTAAAAAGCATGACAAATAATCGAGCCGTCAGATTGACACAAATTGTATCGTTACAAGAAATTTTAGAGCAAGGCGGACTTTGAAAACAAATCAATAAATCTTGAAATTGTGAGTCACAAAAACTTGAGATAAAAATTAAGAACAAAGTTAACTATGGAATCGAGGTGATGAACATTGAAAATGAAAAAATAAAAAAACAATTTATAATCAAATCGAATAACTGCTAAAGAATATTTTAGACTAAAGAAAATGCCGCAAAGGACAGTAAATAAAAAAACGAGAACAGTCAAGTGAGCCAAAACTGTAATGTTACAAGGAATCAAAGCAGAATTGTCCATAGAATCAAGTCAAGAATCTAAAAAATTGAGTTCAAAAATTCAAATCATATGAAATAACTATTGAAGGGAGTTTCACTCAGATTATTGTGGCCTCGAAACTCTACGGGTCAATGCCACTATAATAATAATCGGGTTTGTATTGTTATTTTTCCTTTTCTTCTCTCCTTCTCAGCCATTTCACAAATTTACAGTCTGTCTGTCTGGAAACCACAATTCTTTGTAATACCTTCTAACGCTTGCTTACTTTCTTGTGAAGGAGTTGGCAATCAGTACACTCTCATGAAATAATGGTGGAGAGATGTCTTTTTGAATTAAAAAAGAACCCTCGTTACACTCACCGAAAATCAGCTGGTAACCTAGCGGTTTTTCAACGTCTACCACAAAGCACCATTACCAACACCACCACCACTACCACCACCACCACCACCACCACCACCACCACCACCACCACCACCACCACCACCACCACCACCACCACCACCACCACCATCACCACCATTGCCACCACCACCACTACCACCAAAACACCACCACTACCACCAAAACACCACCACCACCACTACCACCAAAACACCACCACCACTACCACTACCACCACCACCACCACCACCACCACCACCACCACCACCACCACCACCACCACCACCACCACCACCACCACCACCACCACCACCATTGCCACCACCACCATTGCCACCACCACCATTGCCACCACCACCATTGCCACCACCACCACTACCACCAAAACACCACCACTACCACCAAAGCACCACCACTACCACCAAAACACCACCACCACTACCACCACCACCACCCTCACCACCACCACCACCACCACCACCACCACCACCACCACCACCACCACCACCACCACCACCACCACCACCACCACCATTGCCACCACCACCACCACCACCACTACCACCAAAACACCACCACCACCACTACCATCAAAACACCACCACCACTACCACCACCACCACCACCACCACCACCACCACCACCACTACCACCACCACCACCACCACCACCACCACCACCACCACCACCACCACCACCACCATTGCCACCACCACCACTACCACCAAAACACCACCACTACCACCACTACCACCAAAACACCACCACCACCACTACCACCAAAACACCACTACCACCACCACCACCACCACCACCACCACCACCACCACCACCACCACCACCACCACCACCACCACCACCACCACCACCACCACCACCACCACCACCACCACCACCACCACCACCACCACCATTGCCACCAACAGCAGGGGTTAGAAAGAGAATCAATTGAACTTCGAGAGAAAAGTCATTCATGAGAAGGAAGTTTCGAAAATCGTTGAAAAAGCAATGGGCATTAGGGAGCGAATACCAGCCTGAGAGGCGGCATTTCAAAAAATTGATCGACTTTCTGAATTTTTGAATTCAAAAAAATTAAAATAATTTTAATTTTTTTTAAATTAAATGCAAAATACGCCGAAAATCTTAAATAATATTCAACAGTTTAACTGTTTTTTTCAACTTTACAAAATTTCAGCGTCTTATCCAATCAAATCATTTTCTTGAAATATTGAAAATGTTTGGTGATTCATAGCGTCGAAGAGATTGACTCAATGAAGTCTATGGAAAAGTGATGCATTCGGAAGAAGATGCACTCCAAGTCTGAACATCCAGGTGGAATCTTCCGTGCGTGAGATGTTGTTTTGTTTAGGCGGGGCTGTTGCTGATGTGGAATGTTCCAATGAAGATGGGGTAGATTGACAAAAAAGAATTGAGAAACGCAGAAATGAACAAAATTGTGAAAGGTCAACTTTTAAACGGGGTGATAATGGAAAAAACAGAATATATATTGAAAAATATAACAAATAAGATAATATTTATTTGATTATTTACCATTGAAAAATTAATTTTTTACACAATTCTTGAAAATAACATTTTTCGTGTTATCAATCTAATAAAATCTAGTCTAATCTAATCAGGACATTTGTAGCGTGCCTTATCACAATTTTCAAAGGCGCTCCTACGGAAATGGTTGTGGTCGCTGTAGGCTACTAGAGAACTGGAAACTCTAGGACGGCGTCTGTACTTTAATTGAGTTGCCGCTTTTAGAACTCAAACCTGGGCTCACCCGATCAGAATTTACGGCGAACCAGGCCAATCATTATGCCGCAAATATTAAAACACTCAAATTATATCTTAAATTAATTTTTGAGTAAAAAATGATAAATATAAAAAAAATAATTTGACTTATTGGAAGGGTTTAGCAAGAAATGTCATTCCGATGAAGAAGCCATTAGAGGAGAGACCGGTCGATGCACTAATGGCCTCAGAAGGCTATATAAGGAGGCAGGTCTGCAGCCTCCATAGCTCCGAGATTCATCTTCAGCAGCCTTCAAATACAAGTTGGTTTGGTGAATGTGCTTGAATGTCTGAACACTTTCTCGCTCCAATCACTCACTTGCATTCATACAATATTTCCACCCAACTTACCACCACAGAATGCGTTTCTTGCTTTCCGTAGCTGCCTTGTTGGCAGTATGCCTGGTGCAGAGTCAAGCTGTTCCATTTGGTAACCGTCTGATTTTTATAGCGCCTATAAAAATGATCACAACTCTCATTAAAAAATAAATTGTTTTCTGTGTTCAACGCAAAATATCAAGCCTCATTCACTCTTCAACCTGTCCACCAGTCAAGCCTCCTGTGTACCCACCAGTGAAGCCTGTGTACCCACCAGTGAAGCCTGTGTACCCACCAGTGAAGCATGTGTACCCACCAGTGAAACCTGTGTACCCCCCCTTCCCACACCCTGTCTACCCACCCTTCAAGCCCTACAAGCCTTTCTTCTACCCAAGTTACAAGGACATTGATATTGGAAACGGTGGTGCTGGAGGAGCTGGAGGTGCCGGAGGCATCATCGGAGGAGCTGGAGGTGATGGTGGAAACGGAGGCAACTTCTTCGGTGGTTTCCATGGCCACAAGTATTCCGGTTCTGCTTACCCAATCGTCAAACCTGTGTACCCCATTTCCAAGCACCCAATTTACCCCGTCTACCCTAAGCACATTGGTGGTTTCAAGCAGTTCGGAGACAACTTTGTCTTCAAGAACGTAGGCAATGGAGGAGGTGGAGGAAATGGTGGCTTCGGAGGCATCGTCGGAGGATCCGGTGGTGATGGAGGCAACGGTGGTAACTTCCTGTTTGTGAAGAAATTCCACCCAATCATCCCACACAAGCCATTCTTCTACCCAAGTTACAAGAACATTGACATCGGAAACGGTGGTGTTGGTGGTGCTGGAGGTTATGGAGGCATCATCGGAGGAGCTGGAGGTGATGGTGGAAACGGAGGAAACTTCTTCGGTGGATTCCACAAGGGCTTCTACCCCTACAAAGGTTTCCACGGCTACAAGGCCTACAAGGGCTTCGTGGATTACGATATTGGAAACGGAGGAGCCGGTGGAGCTGGTGGATATGGTGGAAAGATCGGAGGAGCTGGCGGTGATGGAGGACACGGAGGAAACTTCGTGTATCCCCACTTCCACAAAACAGCCTACCCAATCTACTAAAGAAATGCAATCTTCACTTACTTGCATCCAACCATTCACTCATCAATCTGATTTTTTGACATTCAAATAAAAATTCAATTCTATCCGACTTTTCCTTCATTGTTGAAGAAATTCATAATCGTATTCAAAATCTTCCAAGTGACGTCAATAACACTTTCGGCGTAGAGAAGAGTCAGACCATCGACGCCTACGCAAGCAGACGTGCAAGACGCAGTCACGTGCGCAGAAAATCATGCGTTCAATTTGGACTTTTCATAGCGCCTCACTAGTAAAGTTCACTAACGCCAGCGTGGGAGTTCAAATGGTTTTTGAATACCCGGGTGACCGATGGGACTCGAAGCCATGACTTTCCGTCCCCAAACCACTTCAAACCAGCTAATGTATTCTACTTGTCACCCTTCCAGTTTGAAGTTTCTTCTTTGAATATTTATTTTCCAGCCTTCATTACAAACTTTTAATGTGAATTCAATAGCTCCAAGTGGTTCTGTTCAGTTGTTTAAATGTCTCGTCAAACACTTCGCTGCACTGGAAGGATTCTTTGCTGTCATCCTAGTATTGTCATTTTTTTGTAGTCATTTTAAAATCAAACGCTGGAAATGGTACTGAACATGGAAAACAATAAAACAAATAGAAAACAACAATATAAGCTAATCTATTCTGATCAAAGAATTTTTATTTCACTTTACAAGAGCGCTCTGCTACGAACTGTCTAAACAACAAAGTTTTAAGGGCTTTAGGAGAAAAAAGTAAAAAAGTAACAAAGGTGAGATTGAGGAAAGAGAGTTCCATAAAAGGGGCCCACAGTAGGAAAGTGCAGATTTAG
This sequence comes from Branchellion lobata, assembly GCA_947562095.1. Classification (NCBI taxonomy): domain Eukaryota; kingdom Metazoa; phylum Annelida; class Clitellata; order Hirudinida; family Piscicolidae; genus Branchellion; species Branchellion lobata. The sequence continues at coordinate 3,046,269 of OX387260.1, forward strand.
CATAAGTACTATTGGAAGGTGTCCTAAAAAAACGATAATGAGTAGAAGATTTCAGTCCCTTACGAGGAGGCAACTTAAAAAAGTCAGCTAAGTTATTTGAGTGATTATTTTTTTATTTTAAACACGAGAGTGCAGATTTTGAAAATTTATTTCTTCTTCTTTAGTGGCTTTAAAACTTTAAAAAAATAATATTCGTACTTTTTATACGTGAAAATTCGTGAGTATCAAAAACTAAGCGGCAGCGCTATTGAAGGCTTTGGCGAGAAGGTGTAGAGTGGTCTCTGGGAGTCCATAGTATGAAAATTTACAATAGTCAAAGCGGGAGAAAATAAGCGAAAAAATTATTAGTTTAATGGTGGGACTGTCTAGGAATAATTTTAGTTGTTTGATATGATGAAAATGGAAAAATAATTTAGCTACAAATTTTATCTTTGGTATGAGAGAAAGTGAATAGTCAAAGGTGAAGCCTAAAGTATGGATGGTGGAAGAAGGGGCGAGTGGGAATTTTGATAAAATTTTAATTGAGGAAAGAGTTAAAAAGTCGAGAAGACTTGCTAAAGTATATGAAATCAAATTTCGGCGGGTTGAAGTTGAAAAACTGAGAAACACTCCAAGAGAAGATTCTTTCAACACAAGGAGAAATATCAAAAATTGATCTTGTTTATAAAAAAAGTAAATATGCAAAAATAGTAAAAATTGGTTAAAGTCATCAAAGTAATTCGGCTCTACATTTCCAGCGTATGTCTAGACTTGATCTAATAAAGACTATAAAAAAACCAAATAATAGAATAATTTTTGGGAGTTCAGAAGTATAGAGAATAAGAGAAGACCAAGAACAAAAGCCTGAAAATACTAATGTAGGAAAAAAGGAGGAGTAGAATGAAAATTAATGTTTTATTTCAAAAAATTATAATCAAATCATACTTTATATTAACCTTTATAAACTAGTGAAAAATGTTTCATCAAATTGACCAAAGGTGTAATGTACAAAATAGCTAAAAAATTCAAAAGCAAAATTGCCTACTAAATCGAATTAATGAGCTCCAAAAGTTACGAATTGAAGCATAACTTGAAATCACATAAGCTAACCATTAGAGAAAGTTTCATTTGAGTTATTCATTTTTGTTTTTCTTCCTTCTCAGCCATTTCTCCTATTCACAAGTAAGTCTGACTGGATACCACAATTCCTTTCAATGCCTTTCAACACTTGCTTACTTTCTTGTTGAGTAAGTTGGCGAATGGTATTTATGTAGGCGTTGGTTGACGATCCCACTTCAATGTCTGTATTTCAAACGAAAAAATGGCCGATTCGGCCATTTAAAAAAAATATTTTCAAAAATTTCGTAACCAGCAAAACCTATAACTTTTTTAAAATTAACCATTTTGTAAATAATTTTCAGAACATACATTTTGAAATAGTTAATAAAAATAGTTTAAATAAAGTAAATCAAAATAAAAGACAGCCACGGCCATTAACGCCTTTATGAAAGCGGAAACCATTAAAAGATTTTTTAGCTCGAATTAACTTTAATTGTAAAGGATCACTTTTTAGTTCATATTTTTATTTTATAAAAATTTAACTACGTTTTTATTTATTAATTACTTTTCAAAAGTATTTTTGAAACTGATTACAAAAAGACAACACCTTAAATCAGGTTGACATTTCTCAACTGATGAAACTATTGATTAGGTTAATGAACTCTGAAAATGAGTGAATAAATTTCATAAATAGTGGTGTAAACTGGTTGAGTTCATTTTTATTTGTTAATCCTGAAGATTAAAAAAATAGAAAACGCACTTTAACTATGAAATGAATTTTAAAAATTTGAAAATTAATTAACAAATGTAAAAATTTATTCAAAGGGAAAAATAAATAATTATTTAATATTAAAAAAATAACGGATAAATAGCAGACGTTTTGAACGCAGCCATATTAAACAAGAAAAAGCAGCCGATGGTTTGTATAAATATCATTCAAGCTTTAGCGAAGGTTTTGTTCAGAAGTTTGAAATTTTGTTAAATTTCAAGAACAATTAACATTATGAAAAAATATCATTACGATAGGTAAATCATTAATGTCAGTCAGTCGATAGACTAATGATGTAGAAAAGTCTATATAAAGACTCGCGTTTCCAACTGCAGGGTTCTGAAAGGCCAATCCACAAGAGCCCCCAAAGTAAGTTTTGCAATTTATAAGCATTAGGTTTTTTTTATTTTGGTCTCATTGATGCACATATAATCATTAAATAACACGAATTCATATTGTATATGACAAACTTTTATACATTATCGTAAAAAGTAACTTGAGGTACACTAACCAGGATGCGCTTGCAGCTAGCAGTGGCTGTCCTGGCGGCAGTATGTTTGTCGCAGACCCAAGCCGGTGGTATTCATGAATATGTTTGAAAGTTACGAGTTTTCAGCTTCAAATTGAAATAAATAAATAGTTTGAAATAATAAAAATTAATTAAAGTTTTATTTTTTATGACAAACCCTTTATTTTAAAGGACGATACCAACATAAAAAACCTCACAAGTACCCTAAGAATGAAAACTCAGTTCACTCTGGTCATAAACACCCACTTCACTCTGGTCATAAAAACCCAGTTTATTCAGACGACTTTAAGCTTCCAGCTTACTTTAACGAAAAACCTTTGGAGTATCCCATTGTTGAACATCCAGTGTATCCTGACATCAAAGCACCAAAACACCCTGACGTCAAAGCACCAAAGCTCCCTGAAGTCAAAACACCAGAATTCCCTGACGTCAAAGCACCAAAGCTTCCTGACGTCAAAGCACCAGAATTCCCTCATGTCAAAGCACCAGAATTGCCTCATGTCAAAGCACCAGAATTGCCTCATGTCAAAACACCAGAATTCCCTCATGTCAAAGCACCAGCATTCCCCCATGTCAAAGCACCAGAATTCCATCATGTCAAAGCACCAGAATTCCCTCATGTCAAAGCACCAGAATTCCCTCATGTCAAAGCACCAGAATTCCCTCATGTCAAAGCACCAGAATTGCCTGACGTCAAAGCACCAGAATTCCCTCATGTCAAAGCACCAGAATTCCATCATGTCAAAGCACCAGAATTCCATCATGTCAAAGCACCAGAATTCCCTCATGTCAAAGCACCAGAAGTCCCCTATGTCAAAGCACCAGAATTCCCCTATGTCAAAGCACCAATTCAACCTTTCATTTCTCCCCCAGTGTACCCAGTTTTCCATAGATCATACTTTTCCACTTTTAACCCTTTCATTTACCCACACACAAAACTCAGCAGTTTTAACACTGGAAACGGTGGTGCTGGTGGTGCTGGAGGTTATGGAGGTATCATCGGAGGAGCTGGAGGTGATGGTGGAAACGGAGGCAACTTCTTCGGTGGTTTCCATGGCCACAAGTATGCCGGTCCTGCTTACCCAGTCGTCAAACCTGTGTACCCTGTTGTACCTCCTGCCTACCCCATTTTCAAGCACCCAGTGTACCCTGTTCACCCTGGCTACCTCAGTGTTGACATTGGAAACGGTGGAGTTGGAGGTGCTGGAGGGGCCGGAGGCATCATTGGAGGGGCTGGAGGTGATGGAGGTGATGGCGGTTACTTCTTCAAAGGAGGAAAAAAACCATACTTCAAACCTAAGCACATTGGTGGTTTCAAGCAGTTCGGAGACAACCACGTCTTCAAGAACGTAGGAAACGGAGGAAGTGGAGGAAATGGTGGCTTTGGAGGCATCGTCGGAGGATCCGGTGGTGATGGAGGCAACGGTGGTAACTTCCTGTTTGTGAAAAAATTCCACCCAATCATCACACACAAGCCATTCTTCTACCCAAGTTACAAGAACATTGACATCGGAAACGGTGGTGTTGGTGGTGCTGGAGGTTATGGAGGCATCATCGGAGGAGCTGGAGGTGATGGTGGAAACGGAGGAAACTTCTTCGGTGGATTCCACAAGGGCTTCTACCCCTACAAAGGTTTCCACGGCTACAAGGCCTACAAGGGCTTCGTGGACTACGATATTGGAAACGGAGGAGCCGGTGGAGCTGGTGGATATGGTGGAAAGATCGGAGGAGCCGGCGGTGATGGAGGACACGGAGGAAACTTCGTGTATCCCCACTTCCACAAGTATGCCGGTTCTGCTTACCCAGTCGTCAAACCTGTGTACTCTGTTGTACCTCCTGCCTACCCCATTTCCAAGCACCCAGTGTACCCTGTTCACCCTGGTTTCAAAAGAGGGCATTTTTCAAAAGTTGGACATTTCTTCAAACCCAAGTGGATTGGTGGTTTCCAGCAAGTTGGACACAACCACGGTTTCACGAACGCCGGCAACGGAGGAGATGGAGGAAATGGTAAGTGAGTGTAGACCTTCTGCTCCATCAAAGGATTCTCCAACCCAATCTATTAAAAAAATGCAGTTCCTACTCCACTTCGCATCCCACCAATGCACGTTGACCTTTTGACATTAAAATAAAAATTCAATTAAGATTCCATCCTTTATTATCTATACTACTCTCTTCAACACCCCTCTTCAAATCTCTTTTGCCTCTCAAATGAACTATCCAACAAATATGAAAACAAATGAATTAAATCTTCCATAGAAATTAAAACCTCTCACAAATATTATCAATCCATCGCCTTCACCTTCATCTCTTCACACCCAATCTATGCCAAACTTCTGCATCGTACATTTTTTGTTTTTCAAAATTTCTTCATCTTTGAACTTGTGACTAACGTTTAACAAAATGCTTGAAGGCGCTTTACAATTTCTCGGATAAGATTAGTTTGTGAGGCGTGAATCCAATCTAATCTTATCAGGACATTTGTAACGAGCCCTTCAGCATTATGTTTAAAGGCGCTCAGTGAAGATCGTCAATCGCTTGCGTTTTGTTAAATGTACAAGAAGGAATTTATAGGCTGATTCAAAAATAGACTCAATTCTACGATAGAACTTATGCTAATCTAACCTTATCTTCTCTAATCTTATCCTATCTTATCAAAACATTCGTTTAACGCTGAATGAAAAATGTTCAAGAATGAGCTGCTACGATCAGCTCGATTAAAGATTTTTAAGAGCTTTAAGAAAACAAGGTAGAGGTGTACAGGGAGCAAGATTGAAAAAAAGTGTTATAAGTATGTATCAAATGTGGTTGATACCATGAAAAAGTGGAAATAAGTGAAAGAGGTGAGTCATTTACTGGAAGATGAGTTAAGATGAGTTCATAGGCAGTTATGCGATGATAAACAACTCATTATACCCCTTCCTCTTTCCCATTTGGTTTTTTGAGAATTCTGGCCTTGGTCTTTTTTTCTTTTGTTCTTTATACTTTTGAACTTCCAAGAATTATTTCATCATTTTCTCTTCAGTGTCAAATTTATAGAAATTCTATGTATGCGTTGCCAACGTAATGTTAATTATGCCACTGAGTTTTCATTTCTCAAATTTAATTATTTTAATCATTTTTTTTTAAATTTTCTAATAGATTTATTGATTTAAATTAATATTCCATTGTGTTCAATATTTTTCCACTTTTTTTCTCGCAATTTGTCAATTTCATAGGTTCAATGCCGACTTTTATGAACGTTAACATTCTGTTCTCGTATAATTCAATGTTTTCTTTTTTAATTCGACTATTCGCCGCGTTTTTTTAATATTTCCAGAGTATGTCTGGACTTTATCCAATGAATACTAAAAAAAAAACCTTATGGTGATGACTCATCTTTGCTTCATTTTCAAAATATGAATGATCTACTATCTCTAAATTTTTTTTTGTACTGTTAAAATAATCTCTTGGAGTGATTCTATGTTCCTCAAACTCAATCCCTCGAAATTTGATCTTATATATTTAAGTAAGTCCTCTCGACTTATTGAATATCTTCCTTCAGTTTATATTTCATCAGACCTTTCACTCGCCCTTCTTCCACCATTCACAGTTTAAATTTGACCTTTGACTCTTTACTTTTTCTCATACCACAAGTGAAATCTGTAGCTAAATCATCGTTTTTCATCTTTGCCGTATCAATCAACTGAAACTTTTCTCAGACAATCCAACTCTCAAACTACTAGTTTCTTCGCTTATTTTGTCCCGCTTTGACTATTGTAAATCTTCATACTATGGACTCCCAGAGAACACCTTCTCACCAAAGCTTTCAATAGCGCTGCCCGCTTAGCTTCTAGCACTCGTAAATTCTCTCGTCTAACTTTTACCTTTATCTCTTTACACTGGTTGCCTTCTAAAAAATCAGTTACCAATATCTGCACTCTCATGTTTAAAATAAAAAATAATCACTCATCTAACTACTAAGCTGACTTTTTTAAGTTGCCTCCTCGTAAGGGACTGAGATTTTCTACTTATTCTCATTTTTTAGAACACCTTCTAACAGTACTTATGCTAAACCTGCACTTTTCTACTGTGGGTCCCTTCTATAGAACTTTTTTTCCCAATCTCACCTCTATTACTTCTCTACTTTCATTTTGTAAAGCCCATAAAACTTTGTTGTTTGAACAGTTCGTAGCAGAGTGCTTTTAAACACTGTTTAATCAGCGCTACATAAATGAATTAATTAGATTAGAAGGAGTTTCATTTCAAATATGAGAGCGCATAACTTAAAAATTGACATTACAGTGTAGTCCCTAGGAGTCTAATCTAATCTAATCTAATCTAATCAACAAATTTGTCTCGTGTCCTTTATTAATACCACAACCCTTTGCAACGCCTTTCAAAATATGCAATGCTTTTAACTACGGCCTGCCAACGTCATCATCACCGAGTCATGGCTTAAATCCCATCACTCTGATGGACTCATTACTATTGATGGTTATTCAACCCACAACTGAGCCATCAGCATCACACAATCTTCATTATATCCCATCTTCCACTGTGTATTATATTTTTTTAATTATTTAGTCTTTATTGAAGCAAATCCAGACAAACGCTGGAAATGGCACAGAACGTGGCGAACAATCAAAATGAAAGGAAAAAAACTAAAATCAACAATAACTGAATGTCATAAGAACTGTCAATTGTCTGTTGCAAGAGATCAAAAACTGACTATAGAATCAAATTTATGAATCTCAAAAATTTAGAATTGACTCATAGTTTATATTGAATGACTATTGGAAATTGTTTCATCAAATTAACCAAAACTGGAATGTTGATAGGTTCTAAGAAATTCAAAAGCAGAATTGTCTATTAAATCAAATTAATGAGTCCTGAAAGTTGAGAATTGAATCATATCTTAAAACCACATAACATAACTATTGCAGAGTTATTTCTTCTTTTCTTCTATTTTCCTTCTCAGCCATTTCTTATATTCACAAGGAAGTTTGTCTGGATACCACAATTCCTTGAGATGCTTTCAACACTCGCTCACCTTTTTTAAAATATTAAACACAAGGAAAAATTAATCAAAAACAATGAATCAATTATAAAATTGAAAAAAAGTGATTAAAAAAGTGAAATTTGAGGAATGAAAATTCAGCGGCAATAACTGGCATCACGTTGGCAACGCATAATCTAATCTGTTTAATAAAATCAAATTTCAATCTTTAACGTATCAAATCTTAATTATAATCCGAAAATTAATTAAAATTTCAAAATTTAATTAAAATTTTTGTATAAAATTTAATTTTTCAATTTTTTTAAAGCAAACCTTCTAATTAGGATTCAAATTTTATAACTAAAATGATAAAACTAAAATTCAAATTCAAATGTCAACTTATCTATATGTGATGTGGGTCCTCCAAGGTTGAAGATGACCACGGCTCTTGTGAGTTCCCAGGTGGCTGCACAGTCCGATCCTTGCCTCACAGTCTCTACTGCAGACTGGACAGATGAAAGATGTTGGAGATTCTTTGGATGCCATTCTTCTTGGTCCATCTTCCTGTCTCTTCTTTTCTGTTGTCTGGAGTTTTTGCCACCAGCCCACGCCATTTGTTTCTGTCTACAGCTAATGACTCCCATGTCTTCATGTCAAAGGTGTTGAGGAGACCACCAGCTGTCTCATAATTCAGTTTCAAAACTTTTGCTTTCAAAGCATCGATCAGCGGAGCACTCAGCATCATGCTGAAAAGGGTTGAAGCTAAAACCTATCCTGGATCTAAGCCATTTGAAACTGGAATTACCTCGGATATATCGCCATTGAACATTATCGTGGAACTGGCGTATAACCGAGAGGAATCTTTCAAGGCAACGTTTTCTTTATTGCCCATAGACCGCCTGGACAGACCGCTTCGAAGGCTTTTGACAAACCGACAAAGGTTTACAGCAGGTTGTTGTTTTGCTCCTAGAAGTTCTTTTGCATTCGTCTTGCGGCGAAGATCATGTCTACAGTGCCACCACTAGCGTGAAATCTACATTGACTCTCTGGGATAATTGCGTGGTCCTTAAAATGTCTGAGAAGACGAGTGAGCAACGAACGGGCAAGGATTTTTCCTGCAATTGGTAGTAGAGTGATACCTCGGTAGTTATCACAAGATTGTCGACTACTCTTGCGTCTGTAGACTGGAATAAATAATGCGTCTTTCAGTTCTTAGGGAACCAGATTGTCCTTCCAAATGGTTTTGAACAGAGTTGTGAGTCTGCCGGCCAACAAAGGTCCACCCCTTGTATACCTCTACTGGGATTGAGTCAGAACCAGGAGCTTTGCCACTGCTGATTTGGTTGATGGTTTTTGTAACTTCTTCAACACCTAGAGGAGTGTCGAGTTCTGCGTTTTGGTCTGTTTGAAGGATGCGAGCCAATGCTCGTTCGTTTACTTTGGAAGAACAATTCAGGACTTTATTGAAATGCTCAGCCCATCTATCCATGATGCCTTCTTTTTCGCTGGTAAGTTTTGAGTTATCAGCACTGAAGAGTGGCGAGGGCGTTGAGTGTTGAGGTCCGTAAATCGACTTAAAAGCTTCGTAACAACGTTTCGTATGGTTTCGGTTCGTCAAATTCTGGATTTCATCCGCTTTTCTGCCGAACCAATCACCTTAAATATTTCGGATTGTTTCTGAACATACTGTTTGGCTTGCTTGAAAGCGTTTCGTTTTGGTTGAGAAGAATGATCACTTTGGAGTACTGAAAATATGTGGTTTTTCTCTCTCAATGACACTTCAATGGAGCTATCTTTCCCATCAAGCCAGTCTTGGTTCTTTCTTTGAGCTGATCCAAAAACTTCAAGGAAGGTATCTGAAGGAAGAGATTAAAAGATTTAAAATATTTTGAGATTTATTGTTAAGTTACCTGGTTTTCAATAAAGAAAGGTTTTGTTCATAACTCGAATTTGAGAGTCAAGTGAAAAAGCTGTTTGTGAATTCACTCTTAGATTTTATTGCGAAAGGAATTATTTTAAAAAAAGTGGATTTACGATAAGAATCAGGTAAATTTAAATGGAAAATGTTACGTCTAACAAGGCGAGGTGGGCGACGGGGCCCAGAAGAAAGATTGCGAAGAGTAAGGATGATAATTCATTGAAAATCGTAATGAAAATAAATATGCCGAACAATTGCTTGAAATTGAAAATGGCGAAATATTAACAAAATAATAACATACAGTTTTCATCCAAACTGCAAGTTTTAAAACAGCCGCCCAAAGCGGTGCTAACTGAGTGACAACTGCAACAGACAATTGACAGTTCTTATGACAATTGACAGTTCTTATGATAATTGACAGTTCTTATGACAATTGACATTCTTATGACAATTGACAGTTCTTATGACAATTGACAGTTCTTATGACAATTGACAGTTCTTATGACAATTGACAGTTCTTATGACAATTGACAGTTCTTATGACAATTGACAGTTCTTATGACAACTGACAGTTCTTATGACAATTGACAGTTCTTATGACAATTGACAGTTCTTATGACAACTGACAGTTCTTATGACAATTGACAGTTCTTATGACAATTGACAGTTCTTATGACAACTGACAGTTCTTATGACAATTGACAGTTCTTATGACAATTGACAGTTCTTATGACAATTTACAGTTCTTATGACAATTGACACTTCTTATGACAATTGACAGTTCTTATGACAATTGACACTTCTTATGACAATTGACAGTTCTTATGACAATTTACAGTTCTTATGACAATTGACACTTCTTATGACAATTGACAGTTCTTATGACAATTGACAGTTCTTATGACAATTTACAGTTCTTATGACAATTGACACTTCTTATGACAATTGACAGTTCTTATGACAATTTACAGTTCTTATGACAATTGACAGTTCTTATGAAATTCAGTTATTGTTGATTTTAACCTTTCCTTTCATTTTGCTTGTTCACCATGTTCTGCACCATTTCCAGCGTCTGTCTGGACTTGCTCCAATGAAGACTATGAGAAGAAAATTGGAGAAACAAAATCTGAAAGCATGCTGTATTAAGGTGTGAAGGCATGGAGGATGGAAAACTTGAAAATATTTGAAATACTTATTAATTATTAATATTAAAAAATAATTATTAATATTAAAAACTAATTATTAATATTAAAAAATAATTATTAATATTAAAAATAATTAAGGATATTAAATAACAATTAATAAGCTTAAGTAATAATTAATAATATTGAATATTATTTAATGAA
>OX387260.1:3073914-3076414 GCA_947562095.1 Branchellion lobata
CACGTGTAAAGAACATTTGTTTGTATTTGGTTTCATGTGTTTGTATGTGTTTCTGTATTAGGTTTCATGTGTTTGTATGTTTTGTTTATGGGGTTTGTCTTTCTCGAAGCACACACTCAAAAATTTAGCCAGAAATGAAAACCTGGTTTACTTGATAGAAATCAAACAAAGAAAAAGAAAATAAGAAAGAAAAAAAGAAAAAAAGAAAAAAAGAACAAAAGAAAAAAAAGAAAAAGAAGAATAAAGAAAAGCAAGAGAAAAAATAAAAAATAAAAGTAAGTGAGTAGGAGGAAAATATTAATAATAATAAGAATACAACTGTTTTACTAAGCATTGCACGTTGAGTTAGCAAACATGGCAGATGTTTTAGGTATCATCATCAATCCTCCGCGTTGTCCTCCTCCTTCTCTACCTTCTCTTCCTCCTCCTCCTCCTCCTCCTCCTTCTCTACCTTCTCTTCCTCCTCCTCCTCCTCTTTCTCTACCTTCTCTTCCTCCTCCTCCTCTTTCTCCTCCTCTTCTTCCTCCTCCTCTTCTTCCTCCTCTTCTTCTTCCTTCTCTTCTTCCTCCTCCTTTTCTTCCTCCTCCTCCTCCTCCCCCTCTTCCTCCTCTTCTTCCTCCTCCTCCTCCTTCAGCCAACCCTTATTCTCAGTCATCTTTTTTATTTTCCAATTTCATACATTCTTTTTGTATTATTTTTGTATGTTCTTTTAAATCTATTTTTATAAACCTAGCGACAAGTTTAAAACACAAGCTTTTTCATACGACACGCATGACAGTTTTTTTCACTGCCAAATTTTTTCACCGCCAAATTTTTTCAACGCCAAATTTTTTTCCGCGACTGTTTTAATTCTTAATTATAAAATCATTATTAATTTCTTAAATAAAAGATAAGTGAACAAAAATGATTATTATTGTTTGTAGCGCTAAAAGTTTAGAATGAAAATCTCGAAAAAAAGTCATTTTCCGTACAAGGCGGGAGTGGACGAGAGACTTGTGATTATTTTTTAATTTCGAAAATATGATGATTAATAGATTAAATCATGAAGATAGAATAATTGGTATTGATACCTTATTTCGAAGCTTATTAAACTTCTTAATTTTAATTCTATTCCAAGTTTCGTTCAAAATGTAGGTATAAATATTATGAATTCACGGCCGAGGCGATATAGCAACGGCGCATGCACGGTCACTGCAATGCGGAGGTGAGCGATGTATGCAAGCTTAGCTGCTGAAGATGAAGATGAGGAGGAGGAGGATGGCGAGGAGGAAGATGAAGAAGAAGAAGATGGCGATGCTGATGACGTTTACCCACGTATGCTTGAAAATGAAGTAGTTCGATTATTTTCGCCAAAGCTTAATTGTATTTCACAGTTAAGAGACCATCTTAGTTTTGTCGGATAATTGCTTCGTCAAGGTGCCTTAACTTTTCAAAAATGTCTCTTTTTTCCATCGCCATTGCCGCAAATTCTAATTTTGCTTCGCCGCAAAGCCTTCAATTTCTACCATATCGCTCAGTTTTTTAGCTTAGTCTGAGCGCCTCGAAAGACTAAAATCGCCTCAAGACTAAAATCGCCTCAAGACTAAAATCGCCTCAAAAAGACTAAATTTGATATCGATTTTCGAATTTATTCAACTCAACCCGAATTTGAAAGCATTTGAGTTTAAGTTAACTTTTAAATGTCCTCGTCATCTTCCATCCGGTGTAGTGACTAAAAGTAACCCGAAAAGCGTTTTAATAGAAAAATGAAATAAAATTAGAGAAATACTTCGTCACGTGTAGATTTAAATTTTAGACGAGTTTATTTTCAAATAAAAATAATTTTCATCATTTATGTTGCGCTTACTAGCAAAAATTCGGACTATGCCATCTAACCCTGTTCAATCCAGAATATCTGGACCAACCTATTGACAAATTTCGACAGTAAATTCAGCTCGAGTTGTGAGGTATTAGTAGACTAGTTCATCCGACTAATACCCGCTATTGTATTGTACCGTATTGTATTGTATTGTGTGTCACTGTGTTGTATTGTATTGTATTGGGATTTGCTGTGTTTTAATGTTTTTTATTGTATTGTATCGTGTTGTATTGTTCTGTATTTTATTTTATTTGATCGTGTTTTACTGTGTTGCATTGCATTGTACTGTTTTGTATTGTATTATGCTGTATTGTATTGTTTTTTATTGTATTGTTCCGTATCGTAGTATTTTTTCATTATTTACCTGTAAAATTGTCTGTCTGTCCCTCCGTGTACATCTGTGAGTATGTGTAGGTGTGTCTGTGGTTGCGTCTGTAGGTATGTCTGTAGGATTGTGTGTGTGAGTGTGGGTGTATGTTGCATGGCTTGCAATAAGCACCATAGCAACCAGGTTGCATGAGAAAAGCCATTGATCAATAACCTGGAAACACAAAATTAATCACCAAACCTTTCTTTTTCAATTCCATCTTCTTCGTCTTCTTCATCCTCTTTCTTCTCCTTTTCCTGCTCTTCCTCTTCTTC
>OX387260.1:3088914-3096414 GCA_947562095.1 Branchellion lobata
ACCACCACACCACCACCACCACCACGACCACGACCACCACACCACCACCATGACCAGGACCTCGACAGCGAGACGTTGGAGCACATCCACGCAGAAAACAGGTGCCAGACCCTGCAGGAAGAAATCGACTTCCTCAAGTCCATCCATGAGCAGGTATCCATCCACCCATCTATCCATCCATCTATCCATCCATCTACCCAGCTATCTATCCATCCATCTATCCATCTATCCATCCATCTATCCATCCATCTACCCATCTATCTATCCATCTACCCATCTATCCATCCATCTATCCATCCATCTACCCATCTATCCATCCATCCATCCATCCATCTACCCATTTATCCATTCATCCATCCAGCTATCCATCCATCTATCTATCCATCTACCCATCTATCCATCCATCCATCCAGCTATCCATCCATCTATCCATCCATCTACCCATCTATCCATCCATCTATCCATCTATCCATCCACCCATCCATCCATCCATCTATCCATCCATCTATCCATCCATCTATCCATCCATCCATCTATCCATGCATGCATCCATCCAACCATCCTTCCTTCCATCCATCCATGCATGCATTCATTCATTCATGCACCACCCCTTCCATCCATCCATGCATGCATTCATTCATCCATGCACTCCCCTTCCATCCACCAGGAAATGAAAGAGTTGGCAGCCCTGGCCTACAGGGACACCGCTCCTGACAGGGACTATTGGAAGAATGAGATGAGCCAGGCTATCAGGTGATAATGGAAACGACGACAAAGATGATGACTATGATTCAATAATAATAATAATAGTAGTAATAATAATAATAATAATATTTCTTTTAACTTAAATTTTTATAATAATAATAATAATAATATTATTATTATTATTAAATTTATCATTAATAATAATAAAAATGAATTTTTTTAAATTTTTATTATGATAATAATAATAATAATATTATTATTATTATTGATGATAAAAAAAAAAAAATTATAGTACAGTTATTAATAATAATCTCACCATCATTCCATTATCATCCTTCTTTGTCCTCTCTTTTTTACTCTTCTTTCTTTTCTTTTTTTCATAACCATCTTCTTTTTCATCATCCTCCTCCCTCTCGGTCTCCCTCTCGGTCTCCTCAGCATAATCTTTTATCTCCTACTTTTCCTCCTTTTTTTCCTCCTCTTTCTCTTCCTCCTCCTCCTCCTCCTCCTCCTCCTCCTCCTCCTCCTCCTCCTCCTCCTCCTCCTCCTCCTCCTCCTCCTCCTCCTCCTCCTCCTCCTCCTCCTCCTCCTCCTCCTCCTCCTCCTCCTCCTCCTCCTCCTCCTCCTCCTCCTCCTCCTCCTCCTCCTCCTCCTCCTCCTCCTCCTCCTCCTCCTCCTCCTCCTCCTCCTCCTCCTCCTCCTCCTCCTCCTCCTCCTCCTCCTCCTCCTCCTCCTCCTCCTCCTCCTCCTCCTCCTCCTCCTCCTCCTCCTCCTCCTCCTCCTCCTCCTCCTCCTCCTCCTCCTCCTCCTCCTCCTCCTCCTCCTCCTCCTCCTCCTCCTCCTCCTCCTCCTCCTCCTCCTCCTCCTCCTCCTCCTCCTCCTCCTCCTCCTCCTCCTCCTCCTCCTCCTCCTCCTCCTCCTCCTCCTCCTCCTCCTCCTCCTCCTCCTCCTCCTCCTCCTCTTCCTCCTTCTCCTCCTCCTCCTTCTTCCAGGGAGATCCAGCAGATGTACGATGACAAGATGGACACCATCAGAACAGAGCTGGAAAGCCACTACGCCGCTAAGGTTTCTTCTAGAACTTTCTCGTACTTTCTGGAACATTCCATAACTTTATAGATCTTTCTAGAACTCCTTGGAACTTTCATAATCTTTTATAGTCTTCCGAGCTCTCCTAGAATCTTCTACAGCCCTCAAAAAGCTTATAGAAGCCTATAGTTCCATTTTTAACTTCTCCATTAACCCAACTCCTCCCAACCCAACTCCTCCTAACCCAACTCCACCTCACCCACCACCACCCCACCCACCACCACCCCACCCAACTCCACCCCACCTTACCCCACCCAACCCAACTCCGCCCAACCCACGCCACCCCCCAGGTGCAAGACTACAAGACGGGAGTGGCCAGAGCAGCTGCTGACTCTCAGCGCAGCAAAGAGGACACCACCCAACTTCGCAACGACCTCACAGACCTCAGGAACAAACTCAACGAGCTTTCCCAGATGGTGGGTAGTGTGTTGTAGTTGTGTATCTGTGGCAGTGTGTGATTGTGTGGTGTGGTGTATGGTTGTGTGGTATGTGAGGGGGTGTGAGTGGTGGGGTGGTGTGTGTTAAAATACTACTGATAAAAGTAATTTGGACATAATTTGGAAGTCATTTGAGAATAAACTTAAGAATAATTTAAAATAATTATTATTTCAGTTTAAATAATTTTAAGCTTCCGTCAACCACCTACCCCCATCCATCAAACCCACCCACTTTTACCCAACTCAACAAACCCCATCCAACCCCCCACCCCAGAACGCGAAGTTGCAGAGAGAGCTTGAGTTGTTGAGGAGAGAGAAGGAGGACAGAGAGAGGGAGCTTGAGTTGCAGAAGACTCAGCTTCAAGGGGAGGCCATCAACCTCAGAGCTCAATTGGAAGCCATCCTGAGGCAGTTGCAACAGATCATGGACACCAAGCTGGGACTGGAACTTGAAATTGCTGCGTACAGGAAGCTGTTGGAGGGAGAAGAGACCAGGTGGGTGATTGGGTTGGTAGTTGGTTGGGTGGTTGGGGGTGTTTTGTAGCTGGGAGGATTGAAGGGTGGTTGGGTGGGTGATTTGTAGCTAGGGTGGTTAAGAGGGTGGCTAAGAGAAAGGTAGGTTGAGAATGGATGGAGACTTGGTGGGAAATTGAAGGGCGAATGGAGCTGATGCTTTTATGGGTTAGAGAGTTGTTCATCCCCCATTCCTCATCCCCCATTCTTCATCCCCCATTCCTCATCCCCCATTCCTCATCCTCCATTCCTCATCCCCCATTCCTCATCCTCCATTCCTCATCCCCCATTCTTCATCCCCCATTCCTCATCCCCCATTCCTCATCCCCCATTCCTCATCCCCCATTTCTCATCCCCCATTCCTCATCCCCCATTCCTCATCCCCCATTCTTCAACTATTCTTTCTCCCCTTCTCAGACTCAACGCTCGTTCCGTTGCTGGTGGAAGTGCCTTTGGCTTTAGTTCCGGTGGTGGCGGTGGTGGTGGTGGTGCCGGTGGTGGTGCCGGTGGTGGCCGTGGTGGTGGTGGTGGTGGTGGACGTGGTGGTGGCGGTGGTGGCGGTGGCGGTGGAGGTAAGAAAAGCTGTTTTTTGGCAAAAAATAAAACAAATATGTATAAATTATTGAAATATACGAATAAACCGAAAGTGATACGTTGTCATGGTGTCAATCCTTACACCATTGCTCCACCCACAGCCTTCAACTCCTCTGTTATTGGTCAAATGTCCGCCAAGACGACCTATCACAAGTCCGCTTTGGGAACCATTGCCATCAGCTCATGCAGCCCCGATGGGAAAGTCATTGAGCTCGAAAATACCGGAACCACGGTGTGTGTGTGTGTGTGTGTGTGTGTGTGTGTGTGTGTGTGTGTGTGTGTGTGTGTGTGTGTGTGTGTGTGTGTGTGTGTGTGTGTGTGTGTGTGTGTGTGTGTGTGTGTGTGTGTGTGTGTGTGTGTGTGTGTGTGTGTGTGTGTGTGTGTGTGTGTGTGTGTGTGTGTGTGTGTGTGTGTGTGTGTGTGTGTGTGTGTGTGTGTGTGTGTGTGTGTGTGTGTGTGTGTGTGTGTGTGTGTGTGTGTGTGTGTGTGTGTGTGTGTGTGTGTGTGTGTGTGTGTGTGTGTGTGTGTGTGTGTGTGTGTGCACGTATATGAGTGTGAACTCCACCATGAAATCTCCCAACCCACCGTCACCCCAAAACCACCACTACCACCGCAGGATGAGAACATTGAAGGATGGAGGATCGTGAGAACGGTAGACAACAAGGAACAGGCTGACTACAGACTCGATGGTCGCTTCAACGCCTTCAAAAAAGGAATCAAAATCTGCGTAAGTGGTATTTGTATCTTTCAATTGTATATGTATCTTTCAATTGTATTTGTATCTTTCAATTGTATTTGTATCTTTCAATTGTATTTGTATCTTTCAATTGTATTTGTATCTTTTAGTTGTATCTGTATCTTTTTTGTTTTTGTAATTTTATATCAAATAACTAAACAACCAAGGGTTATCCACGTAACCTTCCAACCATCCAACCAACCACCCACCCAACCAACCACCCAACAACCAACCACCTAACCGGCAACCCACCCAACCGACCAGCCACCCAACCAACCAACCACCCATCCAACCACCCACCCAACCAACCAACCATCTGATCATTCAACCAACCACCCACTCAACCAACCAACCATCTAACCAACCACCCTTCCACCTCCAGCTCCACGTTAGAAACAGCAAAGGCAAAGGACCCAAGGATGTTGAGGTTCCATACGACACATGGGGCATTGGAGCACAGGCCACCACCAAGCTCATCAACGACCGTGGAGAGGTGGGAGGGTTGGGTGGTTTGGGTGAAATTTAGGTTAGGTGGTTTGGGTGTTAGTTTACGTTAAGTGTTGGAGAGAAGGTTAGGGGGTTGGTTGGGGATGGGGTGAAAATTGAAGTGTGCTAGAATGGAAGCAACACAATCACAACGCACCACCACAACCACTTCCACAACTTGACCACCACAACCACTACCACAACCACACCACCAAAACCACACCACAACCACCACAACCACACCACCAAATCCACACCACCAAAACTACACCACCAAAACCACACCACCACCACCACCACCACCACCACCACCTCCATCACCACCACCACCACCACCACCACCACCACCACCACCACTACCACCACCATCACCACCACCACCATTACCACCACCACCACCACCACCACCACCTCCATCACCACCACCACCACCACCATCACCACCACCACCATTACTACCACCACCACCACCACCACCACCACCACCACCACCACCACCACCACCACCACCACCACCACCACCACCATCACCACCACCACCACCACCACCACCACCACCACCACCATCACCACCACCACCATTACTACCACCACCACCACCACCACCACCACCACCACCACCACCACCACCACCACCTCCATCACCACCACCACCACCACCATCACCACCACCACCATTACTACCACCACCACCACCACCACCACCACCACCACCATCACCACCACCACCACCACAGGAAAGAGCCACACACACACAGAACACTGTGTACAGTTCCTAAGGAACCTCCTTTGTACGCTTAAAAGTGGAGCGGATTTCGAATGCGACTTTTTGGCTTCCACATTTGAATTTTTAATTTTTTTGGAAATTCGAATCTATTTTTATAGCGCTGAGTGTTTTCTCAACCATGCGAAGCGCTTCATTTAATGACGTTTAAAAGCAAACTTTCTGATATACTTTCAATCGCTTATCTTAGTTGGTACCTCAGTTTCAAAGCTGATCCATTTCCTCTTCCACATTCCAACATTCCATCCTCCCCCTCGTAACAAACATCCCAAGGAATCGCAATAAATCTTTAATGAATATTGCGAAGTATGTCAAGAAATAGAATTATTTTTTTAACGATCTTTATCACATTGCTTTTAGTTGTACCCGTATTTCCATAGTAACCCCATTGGTTCATCACCACACTTGACCTTAGTTTGGAGAGGCGGATGGCCCTACTAACGTCGCAACACGCCCTCTGTTGATTGAACACTGGAATTTTTTAATTTTTTTAATAAGTTGTAAGGTCGCTTCAAAGGCTTTCGTTTTAATATTGAGAATAAATTGTTCAAATTGTCACGTTTCTCCATGCACTTTGTGGGACTTTTGTCACTTGCGTATAACATTGAGTAATTTTTGAATAACCTATAAATTGTGAGTTTGGTTGCATTCGCTAGATGGCAGTAGAGAAGTTTTTAAAATAGAATACGACTACTCGAAGAACGCGAATACTTTTTAAATTTAAAATTAAAATTTATTTTTTTTAATTCAATATCAAAATTTTATCATTAAACTTTGATTATTAAAACCAATAAACCAAGAAAGTAAAATTTGATAAGATGATATGCATGTGAGTCAGTAGTTTACAGTTTCGTGGAGTATTATTTATAAATTTAAAAAAATAAAAGTCAAATTTAAACTGAGCTAAGCCGATCAATTCATTCTTATAGCGCCTTGTGTATTCAGTAACTTTTCCAGAGTCATTGTGTGACAGTTGTTGTTATCACTATTGTTATCATAATTGTTGTTATTTTAATTAGTATTGTTAGCGTTTTTGTTATGTTTATTGTTATTGTTATTCTTATTGTTATTGTTATTGTTATCATTATTGTTACGTTTATTGTTGATGTCATTTTATTGTTTTTTTATTGTTATGTTATTTTATTGTTATGTTATTTTATTGTTATGTTATTTTATTGTTATGTTATTTTACTGTTATGTTGTTTTTATTGTTATGTTATTTTATTGTTATGTTATTTTATTGTTATGTTATTTTATTGTTATGTTATTTTACTGTTATGTTATTTTACTGTTATGTTGTTTTTACTGTCATGTTATTTTATTGTGGCCTCGAAACTCTAAGGGGTTAATGCCACTATAATAATATTCGTTATTGTATCGTATTGTATTGTATTTTATCGTTATTTTTCTAGTTATAGATTTTTTTATTGTTATTTTGCTTCTTATTGTTACTGTTATTCTTATCGTTATCGTTATTCTTATCATTATCGTCATTCTTATCGTTATTCTTATCGTTATCGTTATTCTTATCGTTATCGTTATTCTTATCGTTATCGTTATTCTTATCGTTATCGTTATTCTTATCGTTATCGTTATTCTTATCGTTATCGTTATTCTTATCGTTATCGTTATTCTTATCGTTATCGTTATTTTTATCGTTATCGTTATTCTTATCATTATCGTTATTCTTATCGTTATCGTTATACTTATCGTTATCGTTATTCTTATCGTTATCGTTATTCTTATCGTCATCGTTATTTTATGGTTACTTCAATTGCACTTTTCAATAACATTGTTATTGTTATTTTAATTGTTATTGTTATTTCAGTGTTATTGTTATTATGTTAATAACATCGTTATTGTTATTTTGATTGTTATTGTTATTGTTATTGTTATTTTGATTGTTATTGTTATTGTTATTGACATAGGTAATGTTACTGTTATAGTTATAGTACAAACCAAAACAGCAGTAACGTTGTAGTAATGTGGAGTAAGGAAAGGTTGGAGGGATGTGATGTGGAGAGGTTTGAGGTTAGGTAATAACAATAGCATCTTGTGAAAAAAAAAAAAAATAAAAAAATAAAATAATAATTAATAATTAATAATTAATTAACACACACACACACACACACACACACACACACACACACACACACACA
>OX387260.1:3103914-3137301 GCA_947562095.1 Branchellion lobata
CGGGTGGGTTTAGGCGGGTTTGAGCGGGTGGGTTTGGGCGGGTTTGGGCGGGTTTAGGCGGGTTTAGGCGGGTTTGAGCGGGTGGGTTTGGGCGGGTTTGGGCGGGTTTGGGCGGGTTTGGGCGGGTTTGGGCGGGTTTGGGCGGGTTTGGGCGGGTTTGGGTGGGTTTGGGCGGGTTTGGGTGGGTTTGGGCGGGTTTGGGCGGGTTTGGGCGGGCTTGGGCGGGTTTGGGCGGGTTTGGGCGGGTTTGGGCGGGTTTGGGCGGGTTTGGGTGGGTTTGGGCGGGTTTGGGTGGGTTTATGCGGGTTTGGGCGGGTTTGGGCGGGTGGGTGGACGGGTTTGGGCGGGTGGGTGGACGGGTTTGGGCGGGTGGGTGGACGGGTTTGGGCGGGTTTGGGTGGGTGGGTTTGGGCGGGTTTGGGTGGGTGGGTTTGGACGGGTTTGGGTGGGTTCGGGTGGGTTTGGGCGGGTTTGGGTGGGTTTGGGCGGGTTTGGGCGGGTTTGGGCGGGTTTGGGCGGGTTTGGGCGAGTTAGGGTGGGTTTGGGCGGGTTTGGGCGGGTTTGGGCGGGTGGGCTGGTTCGGCGGGTTTGAGCGGGTTTGGGCGGGTGGGTGGACGGGTTTGGGCGGGTTTGGGTGGGTGGCTTTTGGTGGGTGGGTTTGGTTGGGTGGGCGGGCGGGTTTGGGTGGGTTTGTCGGGTTTGGACGGGTTTGGGCGGGTTTGGGCGGGTTTGGGCGGGTTTGGGCGAATTAGGGTGGGTTTGGGCGAGTTAGGGTGGGTTTGGGCGGGTTTGGGCGGGTTTGGGTGGGTTTGGGCGGGTGGGCGGTTTCGGGCGGTTTTGGCGGGTGGGTGGGTGGGAGGGTTTGGGCGGGTGAGAGAGCTTGGGCGGGTGGGCGTTTTTGGGCGAGTGGGAGGGTTTGGGCGGGTTTGGGTGGGTTTGGGCGGGTTTGGGCGGGTTAGGGCGGATTTGGGCGGGTTTGGGCGGGTTTGGGCGGGATTAGGCGGGTTTGATTGGGTGGGTTTGGGCGGGTTTGGGCGGGTTTAGGCGGGTTTAGGCGGGTTTAGGCGGGTTTAGGCGGGTTTGAGAGGGTGGGTTTGGGCGGGTTTAGGCGGGTTTGGGCGGGTTTGGGCGGGTTTGGGCGGGTTTGGGCGGGTTTGGGCGGGTTTGGGCGGGTTTGGGTGGGTTTGGGCGGGTTTGGGTGGGTTTGGGCGGGTTTGGGCGTGTTTGGGCGGGTTTGGGCGGGTTTGGGCGGGTTTGGGCGGGTTTGGGCGGGTTTGGGCGGGTTTGGGCGGGTTTGGGTGGGTTTGGGTGGGTTTGGGTGGGTTTGGGCGGGTTTGGGTGGGTGGGTAGGGTGGGTTTGGGCGGGTGGGCTGGTTCGGCGGGTTTGGGCGGGTTTGTGCGGGTGGGTGGACGGGTTTGGGCGGGTTTGGGTGGGTGGGTTTGGTTGGGTGGGCGGGCGGGTTTGGGTGGGTTCGGCGGGTTTGGCGGGTTTGGGCGGGTTTGGGCAGGTTTGGGCTGGTTTGGGCGGGTTTGGGCGGGTTTGGGCGAGTTAGGGTGGGTTTGGGCGGGTTTGGGCGGGTTTGGGCGGGTGGGCTGGTTCGGCGGGTTTGAGCGGATTTGGGCGGGTGGGTGGACGGGTTTGGGCGGATTTGGGTGGGTGGCTTTTGGTGGGTGGGTTTGGTTGGGTGGGCGGGCGGGTTTGGACGGGTTTGGGCGGGTTTGGGCGGGTTTGGGCGGGTTTGGGCGGGTTTGGGCGGGTTTGGGCGAGTTAGGGTGGGTTTGGGCGGGTTTGGGCGGGTTTGGGCGGGTGGGCTGGTTCGGTGGGTTTGGGCGGGTTTGGGCGGGTTTGGGCGGGTTTGGGCGGGTTTAGGCGGGTTAGGGCGGGTGGGTTTGGGCGGGTTTGGGCGGGTTCGGGCGGGTTTAGGCGGCTTTGGGTGGGTTTGGGCGGGTTTGGGCGGGTTTGGGCGGGTTTTGGCGGGTTTAGGCGGGTTTGAGCGGGTTTGGGCGGGTTTAGGCGGGTTTGGGCGGGTTTGGGCGGGTTTGGGCGGGTTTCGGGCGGGTTTGGGCGGGTTTGGGCGGGTTTGGGCGGGTTTGGGCGGGTTTGGGTGGGTTTGGGTGGGTTTGGGTGGGTTTGGGCGGGTTTGGGTGGGTGGGTAGGGTGGGTTTGGGCGGGTGGGCTGGTTCGGCGGGTTTGGGCGGGTTTGTGCGGGTGGGTGGACGGGTTTGGGCGGGTTTGGGTGGGTGGGTTTGGTTGGGTGGGCGGGCGGGTTTGGGTGGGTTCGGCGGGTTTGGCGGGTTTGGGCGGGTTTGGGCAGGTTTGGGCTGGTTTGGGCGGGTTTGGGCGGGTTTGGGCGGGTTTGGGCGGGTTTGGGCGGGTTTGGGCGGGTTTAGGCGGGTTTGAGCGGGTGGGTTTGGGCGGGTTTGAGCGGGTGGGTTTGGGCGGGTTTGGGCAGGTTTGGGCGGGTTTGGGCGGGTTTGGGCGGGTTTGGGCGGGTTTGGGCGGGTTTGGGCGAGTTAGGGTGGGTTTGGGCGGGTTTGGGCGGGTTTGGGCGAGTTAGGGTGGGTTTGGGCGGGTTTGGGCGGGTTTGGGCGGGTTTGGGCGGGTGGGCTGGTTCGGCGGGTTTGAGCGGGTTTGGGCGGGTGGGTGGACGGGTTTGGGCGGATTTGGGTGGGTGGCTTTTGGTGGGTGGGTTTGGTTGGGTGGGCGGGCGGGTTTGGACGGGTTTGGGCGGGTTTGGGCGGGTTTGGGCGGGTTTGGGCGGGTTTGGGCGGGTTTGGGCGAGTTAGGGTGGGTTTGGGCGGGTTTGGGCGGGTTTGGGCGGGTTTGGGCGGGTTTGGGCGGGTTTGGGCGAGTTAGGGTGGGTTTGGGCGGGTTTGGGCGGGTTTGGGCGGGTTTGGGCGGGTTTAGGCGGGTTAGGGCGGGTGGGTTTGGGCGGGTTTGAGCGGGTGGGTTTGGGCGGGTTTGGGCGAGTTCGGGCGGGTTTAGGCCGCTTTGGGTGGGTTTGGGCGGGTTTGGGCGGGTTTGGGCGGGTTTTGGCGGGTTTAGGCGGGTTTGAGCGGGTTTGGGCGGGTTTAGGCGGGTTTGGGCGGGTTTGAGCGGGTTTGCGCGGGTTTGGGCGGGTTTGCGCGGGTTTGGGCGGGTTTGCGCGGGTGGGCGGGTTTGAGCGGGTGGGTGGGGTTGGAGTAGAACTTATAAAACTTCAGACATGCACGACATACAAACACAAAAACCCACATACATTCTCTGCATGCCGAACTTGATAAACAAACTCACACACACAAACACACTAACACACAAACAGTCATGATTGGATGGGCGCTTGGGTGAAAAAACACAACACAAAAAAATACAATACAATACAAAATGGGGACGTCTTTCACGACAAGACGTCTATCTTTTTCCTGATGGGTGTTTAGTGGTCAAAATGCACAAAAAATAATAAATTAAATAGAATTAAAATCATTGTAAAAAAAATTAATTTAAAAATAAAATAACGCTTGTCAATAACAAAATACATTAATTCGAAAATTTGTAAAAAAGTTGAACGCCTCATAATTAATCGAAAGCAGACGACTGCTAAAACCTGTATATAAAGCCGAAAGCTTTTAGTATGATAATCTTATCTGATCTTATCGAATAATTTATATAGCGCTGATGACACACTACAAGAGCACTCTGCTACAAACTGTTTGAACAACAAAGTTTTAAGGGCTTTACGAAATGAAAGTAGAGAAGTAAGAGAGGAGATTGGGGGAAGAAAGTTCTATTAGAAGGGACCCACAGTAGGAAAGTGCAGATTTAGCATAAGTACTATTGGAAGGTGTCCTATAAAACGAGAATAAGTAGATCTCGGTTACTCTTTTATCTTAGAATTGAACAATAACAACTAACCTCCGGATGTTTGCTGCTGTTTTTGTTGCAGCTGTTGATGTTGTTGTTGTTGTTGTTATTGTTGCCGCTGTTGTTGTTGCTGCTGTTGAGGTTGTTGTTGTTGAAGGTGTTGTTGTTGCTGCTGTTGATGTAGTTGCAGCTGTTGATGTTGTTGGTGTTGTTATTGCTGCTGTTGTTGTTGCAGCTCTTGTTGTTGCAGCTGTTTTTGTTGCTGCTGTTGTTGTTGCAGCTATTGTTGTTGCAGCTATTGTTGTTGCAGCTATTGTTGTTGCAGCTGTAGTTGTTGCTGCTGCTGTTGTTGCTGCTGCTGTTGTTGCAGCTGTTGTTGCTGCTTTTGTTGTTGCTGCTGTTGTTGTCACAGTTGTTGTTTTTGCAGCTGTTGATGCTGCTGCTGTTGTTGTTGCTGCTGTTATTGCTGCTGCTGTTGTTGCAGTTCATGTTTTTGCAGCTGTGGTTGTTGCTGTTGTTGATGCTGTTGTTTTTGCTACGGTTGTTGTTTCTGCTGTTGTTGCTGCTGTAGTTGTTGCAGCTGTTGTTATTGCATCTAGTGTTGCTGCAGCTGTTGGTGCTGCTGTTCTTGAAGCTGTTGTTGCTGCTATTCTTGTTGCTGCTGTTGTTGCTGCTGTTGTTTTCGCAGTTGTTGTTGTTGTAGCTTTTGTTTTTGCTGCTGTTGTTGTCAGTTGTTGTTGTTGCAGCTCTTGTTGTTGCTGCCATTCTTGTTGCTGCTGTTGTTGTTGTTGCTATGGTTGTTGCAGCTCTTGTTGTTGCAGTTTTTGTTGTTGCGGGCCCTTGCAAAAGCTGGGCAATTGAGCCAGAGGTGTTCGGCTGATTCGACCTCTTCCTCACAGAGTCGACAGAGGTCTGAATCTGCTTTTCCTGTGAGGTGCAGCCATCGGCGGAGACTTGGGTGTTGTCCGCTTCGGAACTTGACCAAATCCGTCAGTTCTGCATTGTTAAGTTCTGCACTGTTCTGCTTGGTTTGGTTGGTATTGGTTGCTGTTGTTGTTACTGCTGTTGTTGTTGTTGTTGGAGCTTTTGTTGTTGCAGCTCTTGTTGTTGCAGCTTTTGTTGTCGCAGCTAGAGTTGTTGCGGCTGTTGTTGTTGCTCCTGTTGTTGTTTCTGTTGTTGTTGTTGCAGCTATTGTTGCAGCTGTTGTTGTTGCTACTGTTGTTGCAGCTGTTGTTCTTGCAGCTGTTGTTCTTGCAGCTGTTGTTCTTGCAGCAGTTTTTTCTGCAGTTATTGTTGTTTTTGCTGTTGTTGATGCTGTTGTTATTGTTGTTGTTGTTGTTGCTCTTGTTGTTGTTTCCGCTAATGTTGTTGCTGCTGCTGTTGTTGCAGCTGCTGTTGATGCTGCTGTTCTTGTTGCTGCTGTTGTTGTTGCTGCTGTTGTTGATGCAGTTTTTGTCACAGCTGTTATTGTCGCAGCTGTTGTTTTCGTAGTTCTTGTTGCTGCAGCTGTTGTTGTTGCAGCTATTGTTGTTGCTGCTGTTATTGTTGCAGCTCTTGTTGTCGCAGTTCTTTTTGTTGCTACTCTTGTTGTTATGGCTCTTGTCGCAGCTATAGTTGTTACAGCTGTTGTTTTTGCTCCTGTTGTTGTTTCTGCTGTTGTTGCTGCTGCTTTTGTTGATGCAACTGCTGTTTTTGCTGCTGTTTTTGTTGCTGCTGTTGTTGTTGCTGCTGTTGTTGTTGCTGCTGTTATTGTCGCAGCTGTTGTTGTCGCAGCTGTTGTTGTTGCTCCTGTTGTCGTTGCTGCTGTCGTTGTGGCTGCTGTTGTTGTTCCTGCTTTTTTTGTTGCAGCTCTTGTTGTCGTAGCTATAGTTGTTGCAGCTGTTGTTGTTTCTGCTGTTGTTGTGTCAGTTGTTGTTGTTGCAGCTGTTGTTGCAGCTGTTGTTGTTGCAGCTATTGTTGCAGCTGTTGTTGTTGCTACTGTTGTTGCAGCTGTTGTTGTTGCAGCAGTTTTTTCTGCAGCTGTTGTTGTTTCTGCTGTTGTTGATGCTGTTGTTGTCGCAGTTGTTGTTGCTGCAGCTATTGTTGTTTCTGCAGTTGTTGTTACAGCTGTTGTTATTGCTGCTGTTGTTGTTGCTGCTGTTGTTGTTGCTGTTGTTGTTGTTGCTGTTGTTGTTGTTTCTGCCAATGTTGTTGCTGCTGCTGTTGTTGCAGCTGCTGTTGATGCTGCTGTTCTTGTTGCTGCTGTTGTTGTTGCTGCTGTTGTTGATGCAGTTTTTGTCACAGCTGTTATTGTCGCAGCTGTTTTTTTCGTATTTCTTGTTGCTGCAGCTGTTGTTGTTGCTGCTGTTGTTGTTGCTGCTGTTGTTGTCACAGTTGTTGTTGTCGCAGCTGTTGTTGTTGCTGCTGTCGTTGTTGCAGCTCTTGCTGTTGCAGCTTTTGTTCTTGCTGCTGTTGTTGTTGCTGCTGTTGTTTTCGCATTTATTGTTTTTGCTGCTGTTGTGGTTGCTTCTGTTGTTGTTGCAGCTCTTGTGGTTGCAGCTTTTATTGTCGCAGCTGTTGTTGTCGCAGCTGTTGTTGTTGTTGCTGTTGTTGTTGCTGCTGTTGTTGTTGCTTCTGTTCTTGTTGCAACTGCTGTTGTTGCAGCTGTTGTTGGTGCTGCTGTTGTGACAAGCTATATTTGTTGCCTGTGAGGAAGGTCTGTTCCCACTGGGTCTGGCGCCAGTGTCTGAACCAACTAATGACACGCCTTGTCCAAGAAGGTGCTGGATATATTAAAACTAGTTGTACTGGAAGCTGTAGTGATGGTGGTTTCTAAGTCCTGACTGGTTGTGGGGCTGGGTCAGGCCAATTGGCGGCACAATCCAAGAGGGCGTTATTGTAAAAGGGTACGTTCCTCTTGGGGGGGGTGGTGACTGGTGGTTGACTGGGTGGTGCCTCTACCGGATCTGAAGCTAGGGTCTGCGCTATCCAGTTGGATGCCATAGTCAGAAATGAACTGGCAAGCGCGAAACTCTTTTTACCCTTTCTTCCTCTTCACACCATCACGACTTCTCCTTTTCACCTTTTTCTACTTTTTCATCTTCTTCCTCCTTTTTTTTTCTCTCTCACGTTCCTGCCTCTCTCCTCCATCCAGCACCTCCCTCACCAGACTCGATCTCTCCTCCTTCAAACGCACTCCATACTCACTACCATCGACGGGTCTTCCGTCCATTCTCCTCTTTCTCCCTCCATCATCTCCTCAAACGCTTTCTCTTTCAAGCATAACCCACTACTCTTCGACTGCATCTCACTCTCCTTCCAGCTGCTTCCTTCGAAGCCTTTACTGGTAATCTTCTCCGCCTCGTTCCATAGCTTGATGGCCAGCTGGTGGTAGTACTGGGCTCCTTCCATAAGGAACTTCTTCGTCTTTCGTTCCAGAGTGCGAAGCTTTTCCATGCGTTGTTGGTGCGCTTGTCGTCTCTCTTCTTGTCTCTGCCTTCTTTCCATTCTTCTTTTTTGTTGTTTACGCAACTTTTGGTCACGCGGCTTCCACTTGCGTTGTTGCCGTTGCTTCTGCTGTTGTTGTTGGAAATCCGGCTGCTGTCGCGGCTGTTGACGTTGTTGCTGTTGTTGACACGGTTGTTGCTCAAGTTGCCTCTGATGCTCTTGTCGTCGTTGCAGATGCTGAGGAAGAAATCGACGCTGATCTTGGATGTGAAGGTTTATTTGCTGCTGCTTCTTCTCCCGCTGTTGTTGTTGTTGCAGCTGTTGTTCCTGCTGCTGTTGTTGTTGCAGCTGTTGTTGTTGCTGCAGTTTTTGTTGTTGCAGCGGGTGTTGTTGCCGCTGTTGTTGTTGCTGCTGTTGTTGCAGCGGGTATTGTTGCAGCTGTTGTTCTTGCTGCTGTTGTTGTTGCTGCTGAAGAGCCTCTTGTTGCTGTGTTTCAAATTGTTGAAGCAGTTGTTCTTGCTCTTGTGGCAGCTTTGTTCCATGTTGATGCACGGGACTGTAGTACGGGAAGTACTTGTACTGTTGTGGAGAAGTAGGGACCAGCTGTCTTGGTTGTCCGTAGGGGAAGTCTGTTTCCACTGGGTCTGGCGCCAGTGTCTGAGCCAACCAATGACACGCCTTCTCAAAGAAGGTGCTGGGCACATAGGGAACTTTGAACCTCATTGGCTCTCTGAAGGATGTAACAGGTACTTTCTTTGGCGGGTCTGGGATGAGGGCAGCGGCGATCCAGTCATACGCCTTGTTCCAGAGTGTGCCTTCCTTCAGTGGTACATCTGCCTTCTCCGGAGTGGTTGGGACGAGTACTTGAGAGGACAACAAGATTGGCTCCGGAGGTCCCCTTTGAACCACCTCTTCAAAGGGCGCGTGTGGGTGGGTCCTGACTCTTTGTGGTGCTGAGTCGGACCAGTGAGTTGTCGAGTCCAAAACGGTGCTATGATACCACGGCTTCTGTGTGGAAGTTGACGCATATGCTTGTGAAGAACGCAAAACTGGCTCTGAAGGAAGCAACCGCGGTGGATGTTGGAAAGATGTTAGTGGTGATAGGGTTGGTGATGATGATGGTGATGGTGATGGTGGTGGTGATGGTGGTGGTGATGATGGTGGTGGTGATGGTGATGGTGATGATAGTGGTGGTGATGGTGGTGGTGATGGTGGTGGTGGTGATGATGATGGTGGTGATGGTGGTGGTGATGGTGGTGATGCTAGTGGTAATGATGATGGTGGTGGTGATGGTGGTGGTGATGATGGTGGTGATGATGGTGGTGATGAAGGTTGTGGTGATGGTGGTGGTGATGGTGGTGATGATGGTGGAGTTGCCTTCTCCACTGGTTTCGACTCTTCCCAGTTGAGTGCAGTGGCATGGGGAGAGGGTGGTGCATTTGGTTCTGGAGCAACAAGTTGTACAGGGAACTGGAGTGATGAGTGTTGCCAAATCTTGACTGGTTGTGGGGCTGGGTCAGGCCAATTGGCGGCACAATCCAAGAGGGCGTTATTGTAAAAGGGTACGTTCCTCTTGGGGGGGGTGGTGACTGGTGGTTGACTCGGTGGTGGCTGTGGTGGTGGCTGTTGTGGTGGCTGTGGTGGCGGCGGCATTGGTGTTGATGGAGTAGAGGTTTCCGTTATTCCATTAGCAATGGCAGAAGCTAGAGACTTAGAGATTCTGCTCAAGAGGGTGTTGTGGAAGATTGGCTTCCTCGGAGGGTCAGAGCCCACTCGACGCTTCACTGAGTGCTCTGACCTGTCTGACTCTTGTGGATCTTCTCCTTCCATGCTGTCTGGGTGGGGTGTTGACTCCTCACTCTTGCTTGCCGTGTCTTGGATGGTGTCAGACAGCTGTTGAAGTGGTGATGGAGCTGTTTCTTCTGCCAGATCCGCCAGTGTTATTGAGTCTTCCCAGAGGGGACCAGTTTCAACGAAGGGTGGTCTCGGAGGAACTAGTTGTATTGGGAATTGAAGTGATGGGTGTTGCCAAGTCCTGACTGGTTGTGGGGCTGGGTCAGGCCAATTGGCGGCACAATCCAAGAGGGCGTTATTGTAAAAGGGTACGTTCCTCTTGGGGGGGGTGGTGACTGGTGATTGACTGGGTGGTGGCGGTGGTGGTGGCGGTGGTGGTGGCTGTGGTGGGGGCTGTGGTGGTGGCGGCATTGGTGTTGATGGAGTGAAGGTTTCCGTTATTCCATTAGCAATGGCAGAGGCTAGAGACTTAGAGATTCTGCTCAAGAGGGTGTTGTGGAAGATTGGCTTCCTCGGAGGGTCAGAGCCCACTCGACGCTTCACTGAGTGCTCTGACCTATCTGACTCCTGTGGATCTTCATCTTCCATGCTGTCTGGGTGGGATGTTGACTCCTCACTCTTGCTTGCCGTGTCTTGGATGGTTTCAGCCAGCTGTTGAAGTGGTGATGGAGTTGTTTTTTCCGCCAGATCCGCCAGTTTTATTGAGTCTTCCCAGAGGGGACCAGTTTCAACGAAGGGTGGTCTTGGAGGAACTGGTTGTATTGGGAATTGAAGTGATGGGTGTTGCCAAGTTCTGACTGGTTGTGGGGCTGGGTCAGGCCAATTGGCGGCACAATCCAAAAGGGCGTTATTGTATAAGGGTACGTTCCTCTTGGGGGCGCTGGTGACTGGTAGTTGACTGGGTGGTGGCGGTGGTGGTGGCGATGATGGTGGCGGTGGTGGTGGCTGTGATGGTGGCGGCATTGGTGTTGATGGAGTAGAGGTGTCCATTACTTCAGGAGCAATGGCAGAGGCTTGTGACACGGAAGCCCTGCTCAAGAGGGTGTTGTGCAATATTAACTTCCTCGGAGGGTCAGAGCCCACTGGACGCTTCACTGAGTGCTCTGACCTGTCTGACTCCTGTGGATCTTGATCTACCATGCTGTCTGGGTGGGATGTTGACTCTTCATTCTTGCTTGCCGTGTCTTGGATGGTGTCAGGCAGCTGTTGAAATGGTGATGGAGCTGTTTCTTCCGCCAGATCCGCCAGTTTTATTGAGTCTTCCCAGAGGGGACCAGTTTCAACGAAGGGTGGTCTCGGAGGAACTAGTTGTATTGGGAATTGAAGTGATGGGTGTTGCCAAGTCCTGACTGGTTGTGGGGCTGGGTCAGGCCAATTGGCGGCACAATCCAAAAGGGCGTTATTGTAAAAGGGTACGTTCCTCTTGGGGGGGGTGGTGACTGGTGGTTGACTGGGTGGTGGCGGTGGTGGTGGCGGTGGTGGTGGCTGTGGTGGTGGCGGCATTGGTGTTGATGGAGTAGAGGTTTCCGTTACTCCATTAGCAATGGCAGAGGCTAGAGACTTAGAGATTCTGCTCAAGAGGGTGTTGTGGAAGATTGGCTTCCTCGGAGGGTCAGAGCCCACTCGACGCCTCACTGAGTACTCTGACCTGTCTGATTCTTGTGGATCTTCTTCTTCCGTGCTGTCTGGGTGGGGTGTTGACTCCTCACTCTTGCTTGCCGTGTCTTGGATGGTGTCAGACAGCTGTTGAAGTGGTGATGGAGCTGTTTCTTCTGCCAGATCCGCCAGTGTTATTGAGTCTTCCCAGAGGGGACCAGTTTCAACGAAGGGTGGTCTCGGAGGAACTAGTTGTATTGGGAATTGAAGTGATGGGTGTTGCCAAGTCCTGACTGGTTGTGGGGCTGGGTCAGGCCAATTGGCGGCACAATCCAAGAGGGCGTTATTGTAAAAGGGTACGTTCCTCTTGGGGGGGGTGGTGACTGGTGATTGACTGGGTGGTGGCGGTGGTGGTGGCGGTGGTGGTGGCTGTGGTGGGGGCTGTGGTGGTGGCGGCATTGGTGTTGATGGAGTGAAGGTTTCCGTTATTCCATTAGCAATGGCAGAGGCTAGAGACTTAGAGATTCTGCTCAAGAGGGTGTTGTGGAAGATTGGCTTCCTCGGAGGGTCAGAGCCCACTCGACGCTTCACTGAGTGCTCTGACCTATCTGACTCCTGTGGATCTTCATCTTCCATGCTGTCTGGGTGGGATGTTGACTCCTCACTCTTGCTTGCCGTGTCTTGGATGGTTTCAGCCAGCTGTTGAAGTGGTGATGGAGTTGTTTTTTCCGCCAGATCCGCCAGTTTTATTGAGTCTTCCCAGAGGGGACCAGTTTCAACGAAGGGTGGTCTTGGAGGAACTGGTTGTATTGGGAATTGAAGTGATGGGTGTTGCCAAGTTCTGACTGGTTGTGGGGCTGGGTCAGGCCAATTGGCGGCACAATCCAAAAGGGCGTTATTGTATAAGGGTACGTTCCTCTTGAGGGCGCTGGTGACTGGTAGTTGACTGGGTGGTGGCGGTGGTGGTGGCGATGATGGTGGCGGTGGTGGTGGCTGTGATGGTGGCGGCATTGGTGTTGATGGAGTAGAGGTGTCCGTTACTTCAGGAGCAATGGCAGAGGCTTGTGACACGGAAGCCCTGCTCAAGAGGGTGTTGTGCAATATTAACTTCCTCGGAGGGTCAGAGCCCACTGGACGCTTCACTGAGTGCTCTGACCTGTCTGACTCCTGTGGATCTTCATCTACCATGCTGTCTGGGTGGGATGTTGACTCTTCATTCTTGCTTGCCGTGTCTTGGATGGTGTCAGGCAGCTGTTGAAATGGTGATGGAGCTGTTTCTTCCGCCAGATCCGCCAGTTTTATTGAGTCTTCCCAGAGGGGACCAGTTTCAACGAAAGGTGGTCTCGGAGGAACTAGTTGTATTGGGAATTGAAGTGATGGGTGTTGCCAAGTCCTGACTGGTTGTGGGGCTGGGTCAGGCCAATTGGCGGCACAATCCAAAAGGGCGTTATTGTAAAAGGGTACGTTCCTCTTGGGGGGGGTGGTGACTGGTGGTTGACTGGGTGGTGGCGGTGGTGGTGGCGGTGGTGGTGGCTGTGGTGGTGGCGGCATTGGTGTTGATGGAGTAGAGGTTTCCGTTACTCCATTAGCAATGGCAGAGGCTAGAGACTTAGAGATTCTGCTCAAGAGGGTGTTGTGGAAGATTGGCTTCCTCGGAGGGTCAGAGCCCACTCGACGCCTCACTGAGTACTCTGACCTGTCTGATTCTTGTGGATCTTCTTCTTCCGTGCTGTCTGGGTGGGATGTTGACTCCTCACTCTTGCTTGCCGTGTCTTGGATGGTGTCAGCCAGCTGTTGAAGTGGTGATGGAGCTGTTTTTTCCGCCAGATCCGCCAGTTTTATTGAGTCTTCCCAGAGGGGACCAGTTTCAACGAAGGGTGGTCTCGGAGGAACTGGTTGTATTGGGAATTGAAGTGATGGGTGTTGCCAAGTCCTGACTGGTTGTGGGGCTGGGTCAGGCCAATTGGCGGCACAATCCAAGAGGGCGTTATTGTAAAAGGGTACGTTCCTCTTGGGGGGGGTGGTGACTGGTGGTTGACTCGGTGGTGGCTGTGGTGGTGGCTGTTGTGGTGGCTGTGGTGGCGGCGGCATTGGTGTTGATGGAGTAGAGGTTTCCGTTATTCCATTAGCAATGGCAGAAGCTAGAGACTTAGAGATTCTGCTCAAGAGGGTGTTGTGGAAGATTGGCTTCCTCGGAGGGTCAGAGCCCACACGACGCTTCACTGAGTGCTCTGACCTGTCTGACTCTTGTGGATCTTCTCCTTCCATGCTGTCTGGGTGGGGTGTTGACTCCTCACTCTTGCTTGCCGTGTCTTGGATGGTGTCAGACAGCTGTTGAAGTGGTGATGGAGCTGTTTCTTCTGCCAGATCCGCCAGTGTTATTGAGTCTTCCCAGAGGGGACCAGTTTCAACGAAGGGTGGTCTCGGAGGAACTAGTTGTATTGGGAATTGAAGTGATGGGTGTTGCCAAGTCCTGACTGGTTGTGGGGCTGGGTCAGGCCAATTGGCGGCACAATCCAAGAGGGCGTTATTGTAAAAGGGTACGTTCCTCTTGGGGGGGGTGGTGACTGGTGATTGACTGGGTGGTGGCGGTGGTGGTGGCGGTGGTGGTGGCTGTGGTGGGGGCTGTGGTGGTGGCGGCATTGGTGTTGATGGAGTGAAGGTTTCCGTTATTCCATTAGCAATGGCAGAGGCTAGAGACTTAGAGATTCTGCTCAAGAGGGTGTTGTGGAAGATTGGCTTCCTCGGAGGGTCAGAGCCCACTCGACGCTTCACTGAGTGCTCTGACCTATCTGACTCCTGTGGATCTTCATCTTCCATGCTGTCTGGGTGGGATGTTGACTCCTCACTCTTGCTTGCCGTGTCTTGGATGGTTTCAGCCAGCTGTTGAAGTGGTGATGGAGTTGTTTTTTCCGCCAGATCCGCCAGTTTTATTGAGTCTTCCCAGAGGGGACCAGTTTCAACGAAGGGTGGTCTTGGAGGAACTGGTTGTATTGGGAATTGAAGTGATGGGTGTTGCCAAGTCCTGACTGGTTGTGGGGCTGGGTCAGGCCAATTGGCGGCACAACCCAAAAGGGCGTTATTGTATAAGGGTACGTTCCTCTTGGGGGCGCTGGTGACTGGTAGTTGACTGGGTGGTGGCGGTGGTGGTGGCGATGATGGTGGCGGTGGTGGTGGCTGTGATGGTGGCGGCATTGGTGTTGATGGAGTAGAGGTGTCCATTACTTCAGGAGCAATGGCAGAGTCTTGTGACTCGGAAGCCCTGCTCAAGAGGGTGTTGTGCAATATTAACTTCCTCGGAGGGTCAGAGCCCACTGGACGCTTCACTGAGTGCTCTGACCTGTCTGACTCCTGTGGATCTTCATCTACCATGCTGTCTGGGTGGGATGTTGACTCTTCATTCTTGTTTGCCGTGTCTTGGATGGTGTCAGGCAGCTGTTGAAATGGTGATGGAGCTGTTTCTTCCGCCAGATCCGCCAGTTTTATTGAGTCTTCCCAGAG
Source organism: Branchellion lobata (assembly GCA_947562095.1). NCBI lineage: Eukaryota > Metazoa > Annelida > Clitellata > Hirudinida > Piscicolidae > Branchellion > Branchellion lobata. Next base: position 3,118,073 of record OX387260.1, read on the forward strand.
GGGACCAGTTTCAACGAAGGGTGGTCTCGGAGGAACTAGTTGTATTGGGAATTGAAGTGATGGGTGTTGCCAAGTCCTGACTGGTTGTGGGGCTGGGTCAGGCCAATTGGCGGCACAATCCAAGAGGGCGTTATTGTAAGAGGGTACGTTCCTCTTGGGGGGGGTGGTGACTGGTGGTTGACTGGGTGGTGGCGGTGGTGGTGGCGATGATGGTGGCGGTGGTGGTGGCTGTGGTGGAGGCAGCATTGGTGTTGATGAAGTGGAGGTTTCCATTACTTCAGGAGCAATGACAGAGGCTAGTGACTTGGAGATTCTGCTCAAGAGGGTGTTGTGGAAGATTGGCTTCCTCGGAGGGTCAGAGCCCACTCGACGCCTCACTGAGTGCTCTGACCTGTCTGATTCCTGTGGATCTTTTTCTTCCATGCTGTCTAGGTGGGGTGTTGACTCCTCACTCTTGCTTGCCATGTCTTGGATGGTGTCAGCCAGCTGTTGAAGTGGTGATGGAGCTGTTTTTTCCGCCAGATCCGCCAGTTTTATTGAGTCTTCCCAGAGGGGACCAGTTTCAACGAAGGGTGGTTTCGGAGGAACTGGTTGTATTGGGAATTGAAGTGATGAGTGTTGCCAAGTCCTGACTGGTTGTGGGGCTGGGTCAGGCCAATTGGCGGCACAATCAAAGAGGGCGTTATTGTAAAAAGGTACGTTCCTCTCGGGTGGGGTGGTGACTGGTGGTTGACTGGGTGGTGGCTGTGGTGGTGGCTGTGGTGGTGGCGGCATTGGTGTTGATGGAGTGAAGGTTTCCGTTAATCCATTAGCAATGGCAGAAGCTAGTGACTTGGGGATTCTGCTCAAGAGCGTGTTGTGGAAGATTTGCTTCCTCGGAGGGTCAGAGCCCACTCGACGCTTCACTGAGTGCTCGGACCTGTCTGACTCTTGTGGATCTTCTTCTTCCATGCTGTCTGGGTGGGGTGTTGACTGCTCACTCTTGTTTGCCGTGTCTTGCATGGTGTCAGCCAGCTGTTGAAGTGGTGATGGAGCTGTTTTTTCCGCCAGATCCGCCAGTTTTATTGAGTCTTCCCAGAGGGGACCAATTTCAACGAAGGGTGGTCTCGGAGGAACTGGTTGTATTGGGAATTGAAGTGATGGGTGTTGCCAAGTTCTGACTGGTTGTGGGGCTGGGTCAGGCCAATTAGCGGCACAATCCAAAAGGGCGTTGTTGTATAAGGATACGTTCCTCTTGGGGGCGCTGGTGACTGGTAGATGACTGGGTGGTGGCGGTGGTGGTGGCGATGATGGTGGCGGTGGTGGTGGCTGTGATGGTGGCGGCATTGGTGTTGATGGAGTAGAGGTTTCCATTACTTCAGGAGCAATGGCAGAGGCTAGTGACTCGGAAGCCCTGCTCAAGGGGGTGTTGTGCAATATTAACTTCCTCGGAGGGTCAGAGCCCACTGGACGCTTCACTGAGTGCTCTGACCTGTCTGACTCCTGTGGATCTTCTTCTTCCATGCTGTCTGGGTGGGATGTTGACTCTTCATTCTTGCTTGCCGTGTCTTGGATGGTGTCAGGCAGCTGTTGAAGTGGTGATGGAGCTGTTTCTTCCGCCAGATCCGCCAGTGTTATTGAGTCTTCCCAGAGGGGACCAGTTTCAACGAAGGGTGGTCTCGGAGGAACTGGTTGTATTGGGAATTGAAGTGATGGGTTTTGCCAAGTCCTGACTGGTTGTGGGGCTGGGTCAGGCCAATTGGCGGCACAATCCAAGAGGGCGTTATTGTAAAAGGGTACGTTCCTCTTGGGGGGGGTGGTGACTGGTGGTTGACTGGGTGGTGGCGGTGGTGGTGGCGATGATGGTGGCGGTGGTGGTGGCTGTGGTGGAGGCAGCATTGGTGTTGATGGAGTGGAGGTTTCCATTACTTCAGGAGCAATGACAGAGGCTAGTGACTTGGAGATTCTGCTCAAGAGGGTATTGTGGGAGATTGGCTTCCTCGGAGGTTCAGAGCCCACTCGACGCCTCACTGAGTGCTCTGACCTGTCTGACTCCTGTGGATCTTCTTCTTCCATGCTGTCTGGGTGGGATGTTGACTCCTCACTCTTGCTTGCCGTGTCTTGGATGGTGTCAGGCAGCTGTTGAAGTGGTGATGGAGCTGTTTTCTCCGCCAGATTCGCCAGTGTTATTGATTCTTCCCAGAGGGGACCAGTTTCAACGAAGGGTGGTCTCGGAGGAACTGGTTGTATTGGGAATTGAAGTGATGGGTGTTGCCAAGTCCTGACTGGTTGTGGGGCTGGGTCAGGCCAATTGGCGGCACAATCCAAAAGGGCGTTATTGTATAAGGGTACGTTCCTCTTGGGGGCGCTGGTGACTGGTAGTTGACTGGGTGGTGGCGGTGGTGGTGGCGATGATAGTGGCGGTGGTGGTGGCTGTGATGGTGGCGGCATTGGTGTTGATGGAGTAGAGGTTTCCATTACTTCAGGAGCAATGGCAGAGGCTAGTGACTCGGAAGCCCTGCTCAAGAGGGTGTTGTGCAATATTAACTTCCTCGGAGGGTCAGAGCCCACTGGACGCTTCACTGAGTGCTCTGACCTGTTTGACTCCTGTGGATCTTCTTCTTCCATGCTGTCTGGTTGGGATGTTGACTCCTCACTCTTGCTTGCCATGTCTTGGATGGTGTCAGGCAGCTGTTGAAGTGGTGATGGAGCTGTTTTTTCCGCCAGATCCGCCAGTGTTATTGAGTCTTCCCAGAGGGGACCAGTTTCAACGAAAGGTGGTCTCGGAGGAACTGGTTGTATTGGGAATTGAAGTGATGGGTGTTGCCAAGTCCTGACTGGTTGTGGGGCTGGGTCAGGCCAATTGGCGGCACAATCCAAGAGGGCGTTATTGTAAAAGGGTACGTTCCTCTTGGGGGGGGTGGTGACTGGTGGTTGACTGGGTGGTGGCGGTGGTGGTGGCGATGATGGTGGCGGTGGTGGTGGCTGTGGTGGAGGCAGCATTGGTGTTGATGGAGTGGAGGTTTCCATTACTTCAGGAGCAATGACAGAGGCTAGTGACTTGGAGATTCTGCTCAAGAGGGTATTGTGGGAGATTGGCTTCCTCGGAGGTTCAGAGCCCACTCGACGCCTCACTGAGTGCTCTGACCTGTCTGACTCCTGTGGATCTTCTTCTTCCATGCTGTCTGGGTGGGATGTTGACTCCTCACTCTTGCTTGCCGTGTCTTGGATGGTGTCAGGCAGCTGTTGAAGTGGTGATGGAGCTGTTTTCTCCGCCAGATTCGCCAGTGTTATTGATTCTTCCCAGAGGGGACCAGTTTCAACGAAGGGTGGTCTCGGAGGAACTGGTTGTATTGGGAATTGAAGTGATGGGTGTTGCCAAGTCCTGACTGGTTGTGGGGCTGGGTCAGGCCAATTGGCGGCACAATCCAAAAGGGCGTTATTGTATAAGGGTACGTTCCTCTTGGGGGCGCTGGTGACTGGTAGTTGACTGGGTGGTGGCGGTGGTGGTGGCGATGATAGTGGCGGTGGTGGTGGCTGTGATGGTGGCGGCATTGGTGTTGATGGAGTAGAGGTTTCCATTACTTCAGGAGCAATGGCAGAGGCTAGTGACTCGGAAGCCCTGCTCAAGAGGGTGTTGTGCAATATTAACTTCTTCGGAGGGTCAGAGCCCACTGGACGCTTCACTGAGTGCTCTGACCTGTCTGACTCCTGTGGATCTTCTTCTTCCATGCTGTCTGGGTGGGATGTTGACTCCTCATTCTTGCTTGCCGTGTCTTGGATGGTGTCAGGCAGCGTTTGAAGTGGTGATGGAGCTTTTACTTCCGCCAGATCCGCCAGTGTTATTGAGTCTTCCCAGAGGGGACCAGTTTCAACGAAGGGTGGTCTCGGAGGAACTGGTTGTATTGGGAATTGAAGTGATGGGTGTTGCCAAGTCCTGACTGGTTGTGGGGCTGGGTCAGGCCAATTGGCGGCACAATCCAAGAGGGCGTTATTGTAAAAGGGTACGTTCCTCTTGGGGGGGGTGGTGACTGGTGGTTGACTGGGTGGTGGCGGTGGTGGTGGCGATGATGGTGGCAGTGGTGGTGGCTGTGATGGTGGCGGCATTGGTGTTGATGGAGTAGAGGTGTCCATTACTTCAGGAGCAATGGCAGAGGCTAGTGACTCGGAAGCCCTGCTCAAGAGGGTGTTGTGCAATATTAACTTCTTCGGAGGGTCAGAGCCCACTGGACGCTTCACTGAGTGCTCTGACCTGTCTGACTCCTGTGGATCTTCTTCTTCCATGCTGTCTGGGTGGGATGTTGACTCCTCATTCTTGCTTGCCGTGTCTTGGATGGTGTCAGGCAGCGTTTGAAGTGGTGATGGAGCTTTTACTTCCGCCAGATCCGCCAGTGTTATTGAGTCTTCCCAGAGGGGACCAGTTTCAACGAAGGGTGGTCTCGGAGGAACTGGTTGTATTGGGAATTGAAGTGATGGGTGTTGCCAAGTCCTGACTGGTTGTGGGGCTGGGTCAGGCCAATTGGCGGCACAATCCAAGAGGGCGTTATTGTAAAAGGGTACGTTCCTCTTGGGGGGGGTGGTGACTGGTGGTTGACTGGGTGGTGGCGGTGGTGGTGGCGATGATGGTGGCAGTGGTGGTGGCTGTGGTGGAGGCAGCATTGGTGTTGATGGAGTGGAGGTTTCCATTACTTCAGGAGCAATGACAGAGGCTAGTGACTTGGAGATTCTGCTCAAGAGGGTGTTGTGGAAGATTGGCTTCCTCGGAGGGTCAGAGCCCACTCGACGCCTCACTGAGTGCTCTGACCTGTCTGACTCCTGTGGATCTTCTTCTTCCATGCTGTCTGGTTGGGATGTTGACTCCTCATTCTTGCTTGCCGTGTCTTGGATGGTGTCAGGCAGCTGTTGAAGTGGTGATGGAGCTGTTTTTTCGGCCAGATCCGCCAGTGTTATTGATTCTTCCCAGAGGGGACCAGTTTCAACGAAGGGTGGTCTCGGAGGAACTAGTTGTATTGGGAATTGAAGTGATGGGTTTTGCCAAGTCCTGACTGGTTGTGGGGCTGGGTCAGGCCAATTGGCGGCACAATCCAAGAGGGCGTTATTGTATAAGGGTACGTTCCTCTTGGGGGGGGTGGCTACTGGTGGTTGACTCGGTGGTGGCTGTGGTGGTGGCTGTGGTGGAGGCAGCATTGGTGTTGATGGAGTGGAGGTTTCCATTACTTCAGGAGCAATGACAGAGCCTAGTGACTTGGAGATTCTGCTCAAGAGGGTATTGTGGGAGATTGGCTTCCTCGGAGGTTCAGAGCCCACTCGACGCCTCACTGAGTGCTCTGACCTGTCTGACTCCTGTGGATCTTCTTCTTCCATGCTGTCTGGGTGGGATGTTGACTCCTCACTCTTGCTTGCCGTGTCTTGGATGGTGTCAGGCAGCTGTTGAAGTGGTGATGGAGCTGTTTTCTCCGCCAGATTCGCCAGTGTTATTGATTCTTCCCAGAGGGGACCAGTTTCAACGAAGGGTGGTCTCGGAGGAACTGGTTGTATTGGGAATTGAAGTGATGGGTTTTGCCAAGTCCTGACTGGTTGTGGGGCTGGGTCAGGCCAATTGACGTCACAATCCAAGAGGGCGTTATTGTATAAGGGTACGTTCCTCTTGGGGGGGGTGGTGACTGGTGGTTGACTGGGTGGTGGCGGTGGTGGTGGCTGTGGTGGTGGCGGCATTGGTGTTGATGGAGTGAAGGTTTCCGTTATTCCATTAGCAATGGCAGAGGCTAGAGACTTAGAAATTCTGCTCAAGAGGGTGTTGTGGAAGATTGGCTTCCTCGGAGGGTCAGAGCCCACTCGACGCTTCACTGAGTGCTCTGACCTGTCTGACTCCTGTGGATCTTCATCTTCCATGCTGTCTGGGTGGGATGTTGACTCCTCATTCTTGCTTGCCGTGTTTTGGATGGTGTCAGGCAGCTGTTGAAATGGTGATGGAGCTGTTTCTTCCGCCAGATCCGCCAGTGTTATTGAGTCTTCCCAGAAGGGACCAGTTTCAACGAAGGGTGGTCTCGGAGGAACTGGTTGTATTGGGAATTGAAGTGATGGGTTTTGCCAAGTCCTGACTGGTTGTGGGGCTGGGTCAGGCCAATTGGCGGCACAATCCAAGAGGGCGTTATTGTAAAAGGGTACGTTCCTCTTGGGGGGGGTGGTGACTGGTGGTTGACTGGGTGGTGGCGGTGGTGGTGGCGGTGGTGGTGGCTGTGGTGGTGGCGGCATTGGTGTTGATGGAGTAGAGGTTTCCATTACTCCATTAGCAAAGGCAGAAGCTACTGACTTGGAGATTCTGCTCAAGAGGGTGTTGTGGAAAATTGGCTTCCTCGGAGGGTCAGAGCCCACTCGACGTTTCACTGAGTGCTCTGACCTGTCTGACTCCTGTGGATCTTCTTCTTCCATGCTGTCTGGGTGGGATGTTGACTCCTCACTCCTGCTTGCCGTGTCTTGGATGGTGTCAGCCAGCTGTTGAAGTGGTGATGGAGTTGTTTTTTCCGCCAGATCCGCCAGTGTTATTGAGTCTTCCCAGAGGGGACCAGTTTCAACGAAAGGTGGTCTCGGAGGAACTGGTTGTATTGGGAATTGAAGTGATGGGTGTTGCCAAGTCCTGACTGGTTGTGGGGCTGGGTCAGGCCAATTGGCGGCACAATCCAAGAGGGCGTTATTGTAAAAGGGTACGTTCCTCTTGGGGGGGGTGGTGACTGGTGGTTGACTGGGTGGTGGCGGTGGTGGTGGCGATGATGGTGGCGGTGGTGGTGGCTGTGGTGGAAGCAGCATTGGTGTTGATGGAGTGGAGGTTTCCATTACTTCAAGAGCAATGACAGAGGCTAGTGACTTGGAGATTCTGCTCAAGAGGGTGTTGTGGAAGATTGGCTTCCTCGGAGGGTCAGAGCCCACTCGACGCCTCACTGAGTGCTCTGACCTGTCTGACTCCTGTGGATCTTCTTCTTCCATGCTGTCTGGTTGGGATGTTGACTCCTCACTCTTGCTTGCCGTGTCTTGGATGGTGTCAGGCAGCTGTTGAAGTGGTGATGGAGCAGTTTTTTCGGCTAGATCCGCCAGTGTTATTGATTGTTCCCAGAGGGGACCAGTTTCAACGAAGGGTGGTCTCGGAGGAACTGGTTGTATTGGGAATTGAAGTAATGGGTTTTGCCAAGTCCTGACTGGTTGTGGGGCTGGGTCAGGCCAATTGGCGGCACAATCCAAGAGGGCGTTATTGTAAAAGGGTACGTTCCTCTTGGGGGGGGTGGTGACTGGTGGTTGACTGGGTGGTGGCGGTGGTGGTGGCGGTGGTGGTGGCGGTGGTGGTGGCTGTGGTGGTGGCAGCATTGGTGTGCATGGAGTGGAGGTTTCCATTATTTCAGGAGCAATGGCAGAGGCTTGTGACTCGGAAGCCCTGCTCACGAGGGTGTTGTGGAAGATTGGCTTCCTCGGAGGGTCAGAGCCCACTGGACGCTTCACTGAGTGCTCTGACCTGTCTGACTCCTGTGGATCTTCTTCTTCCATGCTGTCTGGGTGGCATGTAGACTCCTCACTCTTGCTTGCCGTGTCTTGGATGGTGTCAGGCAGCTGTTGAAGTGGTGATGGAGCTGTTTTTTCCGCCAGAACCGCCAGTGTTATTGAGTCTTCCCAGAGGGGACCAGTTTCAACCAAGGGTGGTCTCGGAGGAACTGGTTGTATTGGGAATTGAAGTGATGGGTGTTGCCAAGTCCTGACTGGTTGTGGGGCTGGGTCAGGCCAATTGGCGGCACAATCCAAGAGGGCGTTATTGTAAAAGGGTACGTTCCTCTTGGGGGGGGTGGTGACTGGTGGTTGACTGGGTGGTGGCGGTGGTGGTGGCGATGATGGTGGCAGTGGTGGTGGCTGTGGTGGAGGCAGCATTGGTGTTGATGGAGTGGAGGTTTCCATTACTTCAGGAGCAATGACAGAGGCTAGTGACTTGGAGATTCTGCTCAAGAGGGTGTTGTGGAAGATTGGCTTCCTCGGAGGGTCAGAGCCCACTCGACGCCTCACTGAGTGCTCTGACCTGTCTGACTCCTGTGGATCTTCTTCTTCCATGCTGTCTGGTTGGGATGTTGACTCCTCATTCTTGCTTGCCGTGTCTTGGATGGTGTCAGGCAGCTGTTGAAGTGGTGATGGAGCTGTTTTTTCGGCCAGATCCGCCAGTGTTATTGATTCTTCCCAGAGGGGACCAGTTTCAACGAAGGGTGGTCTCGGAGAAACTAGTTGTTTTGGGAATTGAAGTGATGGGTTTTGCCAAGTCCTGACTGGTTGTGGGGCTGGGTCAGGCCAATTGGCGGCACAATCCAAGAGGGCGTTATTGTATAAGGGTACGTTCCTCTTGGGGGGGGTGGCTACTGGTGGTTGACTCGGTGGTGGCTGTGGTGGTGGCTGTGGTGGAGGCAGCATTGGTGTTGATGGAGTGGAGGTTTCCATTACTTCAGGAGCAATGACAGAGGCTAGTGACTTGGAGATTCTGCTCAAGAGGGTATTGTGGGAGATTGGCTTCCTCGGAGGTTCAGAGCCCACTCGACGCCTCACTGAGTGCTCTGACCTGTCTGACTCCTGTGGATCTTCTTCTTCCATGCTGTCTGGGTGGGATGTTGACTCCTCACTCTTGCTTGCCGTGTCTTGGATGGTGTCAGGCAGCTGTTGAAGTGGTGATGGAGCTGTTTTCTCCGCCAGATTCGCCAGTGTTATTGATTCTTCCCAGAGGGGACCAGTTTCAACGAAGGGTGGTCTCGGAGGAACTGGTTGTATTGGGAATTGAAGTGATGGGTTTTGCCAAGTCCTGACTGGTTGTGGGGCTGGGTCAGGCCAATTGACGTCACAATCCAAGAGGGCGTTATTGTATAAGGGTACGTTCCTCTTGGGGGGGGTGGTGACTGGTGGTTGACTGGGTGGTGGCGGTGGTGGTGGCGGTGGTGGTGGCTGTGGTGGTGGCGGCATTGGTGTTGATGGAGTAGAGGTTTCCATTACTCCATTAGCAAAGGCAGAAGCTACTGACTTGGAGATTCTGCTCAAGAGGGTGTTGTGGAAGATTGGCTTCCTCGGAGGGTCAGAGCCCACTCGACGTTTCACTGAGTGCTCTGACCTGTCTGACTCCTGTGGATCTTCTTCTTCCATGCTGTCTGGGTGGGATGTTGACTCCTCACTCCTGCTTGCCGTGTCTTGGATGGTGTCAGCCAGCTGTTGAAGTGGTGATGGAGTTGTTTTTTCCGCCAGATCCGCCAGTTTTATTGAGTCTTCCCAGAGGGGACCAGTTTCAACGAAGGGTGGTCTCGGAGGAACTGGTTGTATTGGGAATTGAAGTGATGGGTTTTGCCAAGTCCTGACTGGTTTTGGGGCTGGGTCAGGCCAATTGACGGCACAATCCAAGAGGGCGTTATTGTAAAAGGGTACGTTCCTCTTGGGGGGGGTGGTGACTGGTGGTTGACTGGGTGGTGGCGGTGGTGGTGGCGATGATGGTGGCGGTGGTGGTGGCTGTGGTGGAGGCAGCATTGGTGTTGATGGAGTGGAGGTTTCCATTACTTCAAGAGCAATGACAGAGGCTAGTGACTTGGAGATTCTGCTCAAGAGGGTGTTGTGGAAGATTGGCTTCCTCGGAGGGTCAGAGCCCACTCGACGCCTCACTGAGTGCTCTGACCTGTCTGACTCCTGTGGATCTTCTTCTTCCATGCTGTCTGGTTGGGATGTTGACTCCTCACTCTTGCTTGCCGTGTCTTGGATGGTGTCAGGCAGCTGTTGAAGTGGTGATGGAGCAGTTTTTTCGGCTAGATCCGCCAGTGTTATTGATTGTTCCCAGAGGGGACCAGTTTCAACGAAGGGTGGTCTCGGAGGAACTGGTTGTATTGGGAATTGAAGTGATGGGTTTTGCCAAGTCCTGACTGGTTGTGGGGCTGGGTCAGGCCAATTGGCGGCACAATCCAAGAGGGCGTTATTGTAAAAGGGTACGTTCCTCTTGGGGGGGGTGGTGACTGGTGGTTGACTGGGTGGTGGCGGTGGTGGTGGCGGTGGTGGTGGCGGTGGTGGTGGCTGTGGTGGTGGCAGCATTGGTGTGCATGGAGTGGAGGTTTCCATTATTTCAGGAGCAATGGCAGAGGCTTGTGACTCGGAAGCCCTGCTCAAGAGCGTGTTGTGGAAGATTGGCTTCCTCGGAGGGTCAGAGCCCACTGGACGCTTCACTGAGTGCTCTGACCTGTCTGACTCCTGTGGATCTTCTTCTTCCATGCTCTCTGGGTGGCATGTAGACTCCTCACTCTTGCTTGCCGTGTCTTGGATGGTGTCAGGCAGCTGTTGAAGTGGTGATGGAGCTGTTTTTTCCGCCAGAACCGCCAGTGTTATTGAGTCTTCCCAGAGGGGACCAGTTTCAACGAAGGGTGGTCTTGGAGGAACTGGTTGTATTGGGAATTGAAGTGATGGGTGTTGCCAAGTCCTGACTGGTTGTGGGGCTGGGTCAGGCCAATTGGCGGCACAATCCAAGAGGGCGTTATTGTAAAAGGGTACGTTCCTCTTGGGGGGGGTGGTGACTGGTGGTTGACTGGGTGGTGCCTCTACCGGGTCTGGAGCTAGGGTCTGCTCTCTCCAGTTGGATGCCCTACTCATGAATGAGCTGCGTGGAACAGCCATCTTCTCCGGTAGATCAAGGGGTGATGGAAATATTTCTATCACTGTGTCTGGGTCAGGGCTGGTGGGTGTGGTATCCAAGGGGGTGCGCTGGATGGGGAAGGTTTTCAAGTGTATGAAATCCAAGGGGGGGTTGTCCAAGGGGGTGGGCTGGAAGAGGGGGGTGGGCTGGAAGGGGGTGGTGTTCAAAGGGGTGGTTTGGAAGGGGGTGGTGTTCAAGGGAGTGTTTTGGAAGGGGGAGACAATGGGTTGTTGGGGGGGAACAGTGGGTTGTTGGGGGGGAACAGTGGGTTGTTGGGGGGGAACAGTGGGTTGTTGGGGGGGAACAGTGGGTTGTTGGGGGGGAACAGTGGGTTGTTGGGGGGGAACAGTGGGTTGTTGGGGGGGAACAGTGGGTTGTTGGGGGGGAACAGTGGGTTGTTGGGGGGGAACAGTGGGTTGTTGGGGGGGAACAGTGGGTTGTTGGGGGGGAACAGTGGGTTGTTGGGGGGGAACAGTGGGTTGTTGGGGGGGAACAGTGGGTTGTTGGGGGGGAACAGTGGGTTGTTGGGGGGGAACAGTGGGTTGTTGGGGGGGAACAGTGGGTTGTTGGGGGGGGACAATGGGTTGGGAGATGGATGCCAAAGAAATTTCTACGGGTGTTGTTGGCTGCAACGTGGAGTCCCGTGAAGGTGAAGGTTGGTGGATTACGACATGCGGGGGTGCATGGAGGTTGGAATTATTGAGGTTGGCTTGGGAAGATGAATGGTGTTCAGAATGGTAGATGATTATTTCGTCGTCTGTGTCACTGACACCATACGATCTACAAAAGAAACCATCGATAAACCATTTAAGATAACCTGAGAAACTCATTTTCAATATAACCGATCAAGTCGAGAAATTGAAACGAAATGAAATACGTTCGTAGGATTTACGTTATTCTGACGTCATTCAATCCTGAATATTAAATAACGTTTTATATATTTTTTTAATTAAAACATCGAATAAATGATTTATTAATCCATCAATGAACAAAATTGATCATATATTTAAATTTTAAAAAATTAATTAATTAAAAAAGTTTAAAGTATTTGTTAACTTCACTTTTCGTTCGTTCAATTAAATTTTTTATCAAGACGCCGATCGCCGTGCATGGTTGGTTGGCCGTCTTATCAGTTGATAAACGTTTTTTTTAGTAATTTGAAACCAGTTTTTGAAAAATCATTTAATTTATTCAATATAAAATATATTTAAGTTCAATTGAATCGAGCCTTTTATGAGTTCAAAAACAGCAACTAAAATAACTTTACCTATGGCCCAGCAGTGGACAAAAGCGTTTCTCAGGTTTTAAAGTAATTACAAATCCATTGCATATTTTTTACTTCAAGATTTTCATCATTTATTTGAATAAATTTGAATAAAGATTTTTTTCATAGACTTTATTCAATCAATTTTAGGCTGACACTGAAGATGGTACAAAGCACAGCGAATAATTGAACAAAAAGAACTTTCAAATTGTAATGTTTAAATAAATCTCAAGTAAAAATTTGAATAATTATTTGAAAAATTAAAAAAAGAACGAAGTTAAAGTGGGAACTGTATCATTATAAGAAAGCCAAGAGCCAAATTGACTATAAGAACTGTTTAATGAACCTTAACATGAACAAGTTTGGAATGAAGAGCAACATTCCTTATAGGATCAAATTGATGAACATCAAAAATTATAAATTAAATAATAACTAATAATAATTTAATATTTTTAATAATATTTTTTTGATTTCGTGTAACAGGCATTTGCCAATTCTTTCAACGTTCAGTTATTGTTGATTTCAGTTTTTTTTTTCATTTCGATTTTTTAGGCCAAAAAAACCATCACCAACATCTTCACAGCTAGTGACTTCTCGAAATATTTTTTTTTCTCCTCAATTTTATGTATTTTTTAATTTTTTTTATTTCAATATGTTAGTTTTATATTTCTTTTGTGATATTTTTTTCTTTTTCATAAGATTTTTGAAAAGTTTCTGAGTTTCTTTCATTTCATGTTTTACCTTTTTTTATTCTCATCTCTCATCAAATGATGGAGTCTAAATGCTTCGTTAACAAATAAATTTCCAAAATATTTTTCAAAAAAATTAAAATACTTTCGCTAAAACCTTTTTTTTGAGTATTTAAGATAGAGTCGAAATTGTTCGATGATAATTAAAATTAATATATATGTATATACATATATATATATATATATATATAAATATATATATATATATATATATATATATATATATATATATATATATATATATATATATATATATATATATATATATATATATATATATATATATATATATATATATATATATATATATATATATATATATATATATATATATATATATATATATATATATATATATATATATGTATAGATATATATATATACAATACAAAAACGAATATTATTATAGTGGCATTAACCCCGTAGAGTATCGAGGCCACTCAAAAACGTCTCATTATTAAAACTATTGTGAAAAATTAAAAATTAAATAAAAGAAGTAAATAAATGAAAATAAAAATAAATTATTTCTAAAAAAGACCAGTATTATTATTATGATGGAGGGAATGATTTATTGAATAGGTCAGAGATCTACAAAATGATTTTGTTGAACTTGAAGATTTTAAGCTGTTAGGCAGGTTGTTCCACAACTTAGGTCCGCTGACGCTGAACCTTCTTAATCCTAATGATTTTAGCTTGTGCTTGTTGGGAACAACGTCCTTTGACTTAGCCGATCTCAGTCTCTGTTTTTCCGGCAGACTAGCAACTAGAACTAGGTCACGTGTCAGATACGCAGGACCCTCGTTGGACAAGCACTTATACATCTGCAGAGCAATTTTATACTCAATCCTTTCATCAATTTTCAGCCAGTGAAGCTCCTTGAGTACAGGGGTAATGTGATCATATTTTCTTACTCCTGAAATGAGCCTGGCTGTTGTATTGAGTATGGATTGAATACTCTGCGTTGCTACCTTAGGTAAGCTGACTAAAGCCATGTTGCCATAGTCAATACGACTTAAAACTAAGGCCGATGCAAGTGTTTTCAAGGAGTCCATTGTCAAACATCTTTTGATGGATCTTATTTGACGCAGAGAGGTAAAACACATCTGTATTGTTTTTGATATCTGCGTTGACATCGTGAGGTCTCTATCCATAGATATTCCCAAGTTCCTTACAGATTTTGATGGGAAGATTTTGCTTTCTAATACACGGACAGAATAGCTCGGATTATTTTTCAGACTTCGACGAGAAGAGAACCAGATCCCCTCAGTCTTCTCACTGTTGAGCTTGAGACAATTGGCTCCCATCCAAGATGCGATTTTATCTACACACTCAGACACTCTCATCTGCACTTCTTCTGTGCCTTCATTATTGCAGTGGCCATATATTTGAGTGTCATCGGCATACTGATGAAATCCCAGCTTGTATTTCAAAACTATTCTTTCAAGGTCTCCAGTGTATAGAGAAAACAACAATGGTCCAAGAACAGATCCTTGTGGGACACCCACTGAAGAGTCAACAAATTCCGATTTTGTCCCACTGCAGCGTACATTGAAGGATCTGTCACTCAAGTAATTTTTGAACCATTCCAGTGTGAAACCATCAAAAGCATGTGTGCTTTCTAGCCGTTTTAACAAAATACTGAGATCAACTAAGTCAAAGGCAGCTGACAAGTCTAACAGTATAAGGAGGGAGAGATTGCCATCATCGGCTGCACCAAGAATGTCTGAATACACTTTTGTGACAGCCGTTTCAGTGGAATGATGACGACGGTAAGCTGATTGGTGGGTGGGGAGAAGATTTGAATTATTCAAATAGCTCATGACTCTGTTGAGAACAAGCCTTTCTGAGAGCTTGGACAAAACAGGCAGATTAGAGATGGGTCTGTAGGATGAAGCAACGTTGTGATCAAGACTAGGCTTTTTCAACAGTGGTGTAATCTGAGCCGATTTCCAAGACTTTGGGACAATTCCTTCAGAAAAAGACTGATTGACCATACTTTTTACAAAAGGTAAAATTATTCCTGAAATATTTTTCAAAGGCCAAGTGGGTATTTATCAGACGCACACTGTTTTTTGGGAAGCCTCTGAATATCCTTGAGAGGCTCATCCTCATCCACATCCTGGAGCCTACTGAGACCGCCTTCTTGTGCATAAGCTAAATAAATGGGGTTTTCTCTGGCTCGGATTGAGTTCCTCGCTGACTCAACTTTCTTCAACAGAAAAGATTGGAATTCAACAGGCTGAATTCCGTCAACAGAAGATCTCTTTCCTCGACCAGAGACGCTATTAATGTGGCTCCAAATGTTAGCCGTTTTGTTTTATGGATCACTGAGTTTATTATTCCAGTAATCTCTACGCTTGTGTCTACACAGTCTTTTGTAGAGTTTCTTCTGACCCATCCATGCGGCAAAATCATTCTCTCTTGGTCCTCATGTAGATCCTTTCTAAACTCCTTTTCAGACATTTTGAAGTACGACACTCCCGATCAAACCATGGATCAGAAGGTCTTTCATGTATTCTAACCGCCTTAAAAGGAATCATCTTGTCAAGGATCCCTGACAGAGTGGAATTATAAAGGTCAAAAGCTGAGTCCACATCAAGACCTGTGGCAGCTGAAAGCGGAGACAGCTTTAGTTCTGAAATAAACTCTTCAGTGTCCAAAAAATTCCAACGTCTAATTTGGAGCTGTCGATAAATGGGAGGTGGTTTGAGCATCTCACAACTGCAAAAAAGCCGCTTGTGATCAGAAATGCCACTATCAATAAAATTGATGTTGACACTTTTTCTGGATGCTATCACATCAAGCCATCCTCCTTGGTTATGGGTGGGTTAGTTTGTGGACGAATCACAACCATGGGACCTTAAAATGTTGAGAAATGTTTGTGCATCTGTGTTTTCAGACTGCTTCAAGTGAAATTTGAAATCACCCAGAATCAAAACCTCTTCATTGTATGTGGCCAGAACACCCAAGGTGTTTTCAAATTCCTTGTAAAACAATGAAGAAGCAGCACCTGTGCGATAAACAACCAATCCGATGACTGACTTAGAGCTTGAACTTATTCTCACACACAGATGTTCAAAACTGGCAGTTGAAGTTAACTTTAATAGCATTCCTCGGAACATGGAGTTGAAAGCCACTGCCACTCCTCCACGGTTGGTGAGCAGGGTGTTCACTGACTCGGGAAGTCTTGGCCTTGATTTCGCATCCATTTTATAGTCCTGAATTAATTTTGCCACATCTTCCACTTTATTATTCAGTGATCTCACGTTCTGAAACACAATTAAAACTAGAGATCCAGTTTTCTGGGCCTGGTGGCGTCTTGAGACAAGTAGAATCATTTCATGGCGGTCTTTATTGTGTCTGGCGCACCTTTCCTTGACCTTCCTACCTGCTCTTTTTCCTCGGTAGTGCCACTTCTTCTGATTTCTGCCGATTACAAGACGATTTACCGCTAATCGGGTTTCCAGAAGCAAGTCACATTGGGATTATTGTAAAAAAATAAATCTACCATTCAAATAATTAAAAACCCGTAAATAAAGAAATGCTACTAACCTTGGTGTAGCAAAAAATTTATCCGATAAACAAATTTTTAAAATAAACTTACGCTTACACCGTCTCGAATAAAGACGATCTAAAGCAACCATTTTTGATGGAAACAAATAGGAAAAAACTTAAATAAAGTTGAAACTAATAATTGAATACAAAATAAAACATTTATTTTTAAAGTTATTCAGGCTAAAACAACTGATTTAACGAGCTAGATTTTAAAGGCCGCTTTGCAAATGGCGCCACACACACAGAACACTTTGTGGGACTTTTGTCACTTGCGTATAACATTGAGTAATTTTTGAATAACCTATAAATTGTGAATTTGGTTGCATTCGCTAGGTGGCAGTAGAGAAGTTTTTAAAATAGAATACGACTACTCGAAGAACGCGAATAATTTTTAAATTTAAAATTAAATTTTTTTTTGTTTAATTCAATATCAAAATTTTATCATTAAACTTTAATTATTAAAACCAATAAACCAAGAAAGTAAAATTTGATAAGATGATATGCATGTGAGTCAGTAGTTTACAGTTTCGTGGAGTATTATTTATAAATTTAAAAAAATAAAAGTCAACTTTAAACTGAGCTAAGCCGATCAATTCATTCTTATAGCGCCTTGTGTATTCAGTAACCTTTCCAGAGTCATTGTGTGACAGTTGTTATCACTATTGTTATCATAATTGTTGTTATTTTACTTGGTATTGTTAGCGTTTTTGTTATGTTTATGTTTATTGTTATTGTTATTGTTATCAGTATTGTTATCATTATTGTTATCAGTATTGTTAATGTCATTTTTATCGTTATTTTTCTAGTTATAGACATTGTTATTGTTATTTTGCTTCTTATCGTTACTGTTATTCTTATCGTTATCGTTATTCTTATCGTTATCGTTATTCTTATCATTATCGTTGTTCTTATCGTTATCGTTATTCTTATCGTTATCGTTATTCTTATCGTTATCGTTACTCTTATCATTATCGTTACTCTTATCGTTATCGTTATTTCATTGTTACTTCAATTGTAATTTTTAATAACATCGTTATTGTTATTTTAATTGTTTTTGTTATTGTTATTGTTATTGTTATTGTTTTTTTAATTGTTATTGTTATTGGTTTTTAATTGTTTTTGTCATTTCAATTTTAATTGTTATTGTTATTGTTATTGTTATTGTTATTTTCATTGTTATTGTTATTGTTATTGACATAGGTAATGTTACTGTTATAGTTATAGTACAAACCAAAACAGTAGTGACGTTGTAGTAATGTGGAGTAAGGAAAGGTTGGAGGGATGTGATGTGGAGAGGTTTGAGGTTAGGTAATAACAATAGCATCTTGTGAAAAAACAAATAAAAAAGTAAAAAAATAAAAATAAAAAAAAATAATAAAAAATAATTAATTTGGAAAATTAAAATGAATGGGTAAGTTTATTAGACAAAATAAAATCAAAATTATCAATTAATTTGAAAATCTAAATGAATGAATGAATGAATGGATGAATGAATGAATGGATGAATGAATGAATGGATGAATGAATGGATGAATGAATGAATGGATGGATGAATGAATGGATGGATGAATGGATGAATGGATGAATGAATGAATGAATGGATGGATGAATGAATGGATGAATGAATGAAAAAAAAATGAATGAATGTACAATTTGTTATAGCGCACAGTTGCAAACTGAGTTTTCTTAAAAGCGCTATATATAACAAAATAAACAAAAACACAAATAATTATTGAAATAAAATGGAAAAATACAGTAAACTGAAATAATCCCAAAAAAATGTTTCTGGAAAATATTTTTAATAACATTCTAAAACGGAAATTAAACAAAAACTTTTAAAAAAATTTTAATTTAAAAATATATATAATTATAAAATAAAAACAAAACGAAAATAGGAAAATCATTGACAACAATAAAAGACAATAAATCATAATAAAAAAACGATAAAAAAACAATAAAAAAACAATAAAAACGATAAAGATGAAAACCTCAAATCTTCATCCTGCTCACGAAATCAAGGCTTCTTCGTCACGTGATGAAAAACGTGGGAAATAACGGAAAAGGAGGATTTCAGCAATTATTATATCAGGGTTGTGTGTTTGTGTGTGTGTGTGTGTGTGTGTGTGTGTGTGTGTGTGTGTGTGTGTGTGTGTGTGTGTGTGTGTGTGTGTGTGTGTGTGTGTGTGTGTGTGTGTGTGTGTGTGTGTGTGTGTGTGTGTGTGTGTGTGTGTGTGTGTGTGTGTGTGTGTGTGTGTGTATGTGTGTGTGTGTGTGTGTGTGTGTGTGTGTGTGTGTGTGTGTGTGTGTGTGTGTGTGTGTGTGTGTGTGTGTGTGTGTGTGTGTGTGTGTGTGTGTGTGTGTGTGTGTGTGTGTGTGTGTGTGTGTGTGTGTGTGTGTGTGTGTGTGTGTGTGTGTGTGTGTGTGTGTGTGTGTGTGTGTGTGTGTGTGTGTGTGTGTGTGTGTGTGTGTGTGTGTGTGTGTGTGTGTGTGTGTGTGTGTGTGTGTGTGTGTGTGTGTGTGTGTGTGTGTGTGTGTGTGTGTGTGTGTGTGTGTGTGTGTGTCTGTGATCTTATGTTCGTGTGAGGCGATAGTAAACCTCTGAGTTCGTCCAAAGATTCAAAAGTGGTTGGTTGTGGTGGAAGTGGAGTGATGGATGGTGGAATTGAGAGTGGATGGTGAAGATGAATGGTGGATGGTGAGGATGAATGTTGGATGGTGGGGGTGAATGGTGGATTTTGGATGGTGGGAGTGGATGGTGGGGTGTTGATGAGTGTATTATTGGGGGGATGGTAAGAAGGATGAAGGGTGGATGGGAGCGAGATTGGTGAAAGCATTTCAAGATGTAACAAATCTTTTTCAGCTAACCACACAACCACATTCTTCAAAACCCAAATCACACCACAAACAACGTTTCACTCCCCCCCTCCCCCCTACACACAAAACACACACACACACACACACACACACACACACACACACACACACACACACACACACACACACA
>OX387260.1:3137501-3140001 GCA_947562095.1 Branchellion lobata
GTTGTTTTACTTTTTGTTTATCTTTGTTGCAGTTGTTGTTGTTGTTTTTGTTGTTTTTTCATTGTTTGAGGTTTTTAGTGTTCTTTACTATTTATTTTTTTGTTTTTAATATTTCCATAATCTTTCTCTTGATTAATATGTCATAATTAGTTTTTAATATTAATTGTCATGATTATTATTATTTTGTGTTCTTTTTTTTATTATTGTTATTTTTCATCACAATTAGTCGTTATTTCTGTTGTTATTATTAAATCCACGGTTAACCTCATTGTTTCATTTTATATTGTTTGAATAATTCACTTATCTTTATTATTGGTATTATTGTTGATGCTTTTAGTGTTTATTGTTATTATTATTGTTATTATTTATGTTATTATTATTGTTATTATTATTATTTTTAATATTGTTTTTATTATTGTTATTATTACTGGTATTATTACTGTTATTAGTATTGTTATTATTATTGTTATTATTATTGTTATTATTTCCAATATTTTCTTGTATAACCGTTATCACTACTGTTTGTGACACTGCAACTTCAGTTATTTTTGTTATTATCATTATTGTTATTGTTATTATCATTATTGTTATTGTTATTATCCTTATTTTCATCAATTTTATTATTGTTGTGGTTATAACTATTGTTATTATTATTGTTATTATTCTCCCTATTATTTCTACTATCGTCATTATTAATATTCCTAACATTGTTTAACAGTTATTCCAGTTTTTGTTATTATTATTATTATTATTATTATTATTATTATTATTATTATTATTATTATTATTATTGTTGTTGTTGTTATTATTCCTATTATTGTTTTTCAATATTTATTATTTTTGTTATTGTTGTTTTTGTTATGTATGAGAGTTATAGTTATTGCGTAAGATTGACAAAGGAGTCCATTGTGGACTTGCAACAGGGGGGAGAAACCCTGGAGAGTTAATGGGGGGTTTATGGGGGGTTATGGGGGGATTATGGGGGGATTATGGGGGGGTTATGGGGGGATTATGGGGGGATTATGGGGGGCTATGAGGGGATTATGGGGGGTTATGGGGGGTTATGGGGGGATTATGGGGGGCTATGGGGGGATTATGGGGGGTTATGGGGGTATGAGGGGTTTATGGGGGGATTATGGGGGGTTATGGGGGGATTATGGGGGGATTATGGGGGGATTATGGGGGGGTTATGGGGGGATTATGGGGGATTATGAGGGGTTATGGGGGGATTATGGGGGATTATGGGGGGTTATGGGGGGATTATGGGGGGATTATGGGGGTATGAGGGGTTTATGAGGGGTTATGGGGGGTTAATGGGGGGTTTATGGGGGGTTATGGGGGGATTATGGGGGGTTAATGGGGGGTTTATGGGGGGTTATGGGGGGATTATGGGGGGTTATGGGGGTATGAGGGGTTTATGAGGGGTTATGGGGGGTTAATGGGGGTTTATGGGGGGTTATGGGGGGATTATGGGGGGTTATGGGGGTATGAGGGGTTTATGAGGGGTTATGGGGGGTTAATGGGGGTTTATGGGGGTTTATAGGAGGTTGCTGGGTGTTTATGGAAGGTTAACGGGGGGTTAAAGAGGGTTTGAAGGGAGGTATAAAAGAGGGAGGAAAAGGGGGGGGGGGGGGTTTGATACTGTGGGAAAAACATAGCGATCACAACCAATTAACTCGTAGTCAACTTTAATTGACTTAATTGGCACTAATTTAATTAATATTTATTTTAATTAATATTGATTCTCCAACTAACTCCTGGTTACGTCTCGTTTGACTCAAAACAAAGCTGTCAACCAATGCCTTAAAGGACAATTCAAAAGTAGTTACAATTCAAAAATACTCACTCAATTAATTGGAGGAATTAATTAATTAACTAATTAATTAATTAATTCATTCATTCATTCATTCATTCATTCATTTATTCATTCATTCGTTCATTCATTCGTTCATTCATTCGTTCATTCATTCGTTCATTTGTTCATTCATGCATGAATTCATGAATTCATTCATGCATTCATTCATTCATTCATTCATTCATTCATTCATTCATTCATTCATTCATTCATTCATTCATTCGTTCATTCATTCATTCATTCATTCATTCATTCATTCATTCATTCATTCATTCATTCATTCATTCATTCATTCATTCATTCATTCATTCATTCATTCATTCATTCATTCATTCATTCATTCATTCATTCATTCATTTATTTATTCATTCATTCATTCATTCATTCATTCATTCACTCATTCATTCATTCATTCATTCATTTATTCATTCATTCATTCATTCATTCATTGAATTCCTACCCATCTCTTCATCAGTAACCACTTTTTGATTGGCTTTAAAGAGCTTTCGAAGGCTACCCACTTCGATTTGTTTTTACCGACCTAATTAACCTTCTATTTATAATTTAATGAGGTCACTAAAACTTCTAATTAGGTTTTAATTAGTGGACGCTCAGGCCCCAATAAGGCACAATATTTTCGATTCT
>OX387260.1:3147501-3155001 GCA_947562095.1 Branchellion lobata
TATGGTTTCGCTTTATTTTTTATCAAGAAGTAGAAGAGATACAAATAAATAATTTTAGAATATATTTTTTAATTATTTCAAAATTATTTTCACATTTAATTACAAAATGTTTTAAAAATCTTTTTAAAAAAATAATATCCAATCTTTTCACAGCTTATTGTCGCAATGGTGGAACCTGCGTTGAAAACTCCACCGACCACCACCCTCACACCTTTCCCCCCTCCAACCCTCAACACCCCACCCCTTTTCCAACTTCCCCCCACCTATCTCTCCAACCCACCCAACTCCACCAACCCCAACCAAACAACCTCAAATGCCTGTGCAGACCGGGGTACCAAGGGAAACTTTGTCAGGTGAGAGGTGGGGGGTGAAGTGGAGGGTGGGGGGGGGGGGGGGGTGAGGGGAGGGGTGAGGTGGAGGAGGGGTGAGGGTAGGGGTGAAGTGGAAATTTAATTTCAACCACAAGTATAACCCAAAAAAATAAACTTTACCCAACTATATTCCATTACTCAAACAACCTAGAAAACCTTTGTTAAACCCTGTAAAACCTCTGTGAACCCATGTAAGACCTACGCACCCAAGTTTTATCCCCCTAAAATTCCTACCGCCAACCCAAAAATACAGCTTCGAATCCCAACAAACACCACCCACGCGTAAAACTCCCATGATCCATCACCCCAATCCAAAGATCCATCACCCCAAGCCCATGATCCATCACCCCAAACCCATGATCCATCACCCCAAGCCCATGATCCATCACCCCAAGCCGTTGATCCATCACCCCAAGCCCATGATCCATCACCCCAAGCCCATGATCCATCATCCCAATCTAAAAATAAACTTCAAGGGCTCAACACTAAAAACGACTTTTCAAAAGGTCCCAAAAAACAACAAAAAACCTCCAAAAACCCCAAAAAATATTATTTGAAAACTCCCAAAAAACCCCTCTAAAAACCTTAAAAAAACCCTCTAAAAACCTTAAAAAACCCTCTAAAAACCTTAAAAAAACCCTCTAAAAACCCCCAAAAACCATTCTAAAAACCCCAAAAAAAACCCTCTAAAAACCCCCAAAAAACCCTCTAAAAACCCCCAAAAACCCTCTAAAACCCCCCAAAAACCCCTCTAAAAACCACAAAAACCCCTCTGAATACCCCCTAAAAAACCTTTAAAGAAACAAAAAAAACACCCCAAAACACCCAACCCTCCCTCCTCAAGGAGGAGATAAACGAGTGTTCCTCTTCGCCATGCTCCAACGAGGGCTTGTGTGAGGACCTCTTGAACTCCTACGTGTGTCGCTGCAAGGCCGGCTACAGCGGCCTGCACTGCCAACTCAACGAGCAAGACTGCACCGACAGGTAGGTTTTGTTGTTTTTTTTGTTTTTTTATATTTTTATTATTATTAATTCATTATTTATTTATTGTTATTATCTTTCGTTTGTGGGTTTTTCATTGTTGAGTTTTTTGTGGATTATTATTATTATTTTTTTTTTTTCTGTTTTGTTTATTTTTTATTTATTTTTTTCTATCCTTTACCCATCTCACATTCAATCCTCTTCACCCGTTTCCCTATCTACTCACCCATCCATTCACCACCATCCTCCATCCATTAACCACCATCCTCTATCCATTCACCACCATCCTCTATCCTCCATCCATTCACCACCATCCTCCATCCATTCACCACCATCCTCCATCCATTCACCACCATCCTCCATCCATTCACCACCATCTTCCATCCATTCACCACCATCCTCCATCCATTCACCACCATCTTCCATCCATTCACCACCATCCTCCATCCATTCACCACCATCCTCCATCCATTCACCACCATCCTCCATCCATTCACCACCATCCTCCATCCATTCACCACCATCCTCCATCCATTCACCACCATCCTCCATCCATTCACCACCATCCTCCATCCATTCACCACCATCCTCCATCCATTCACCACCATCCTCCATCCATTCACCACCATCCTCCATCCATTCACCACCATCCTCCATCCGTTCACCACCATCCTCCATCCATTCACCACCATCTTCCATCCATTCACCACCATCCTCCATCCATTCACCACCATCCTTCATCCATTCACCACCATCCTCCATCCATTCACCACCATCCTCCATCCATTCACCTCTCTCTCTTATTCATATCTCAGAGCGCTCTCGAGTAGTGTGGAGTCAGCGCTATATAAATGATTAGAATAGATTATTCATCTATTCATCACCCCTCTTCTCACCACGCATCCATCATCCCCTCTCCCCACCACCCATCCATTCATCATCCCCTCTTCCCACCACCCATCCATCATCTCCCCCTCCAACACCCATCCAGTTCCTGCCTCAACGGAGGCACGTGTATCGATGACGTCAATTCTTTCCAGTGTCATTGTTCTCCCGGTTACTATGGCAACCATTGCCAACACGAGTTCACCCCATGTTCCTCCGCACCCTGTCGCAATGGGGCAGTCTGTGTGGATGAGGAAGGGTCGATGGATGGATATACGTGGGTGGTGTGGTGTGGTGTGGTGTGGTGTGGTGTGGTGTTGTGTGGTGTGGTGTGGTGTGGTGTGGTGTGGTGTGGTGTGGTGTGATGTGGTGGGGTGTAGTGTGGTGTAGTTGGTGTAATGTGACAAAATCCAAGTAATTATCCACGCGAGAAATCATAAACTAAAAGTTTTTAAACACTCGACAGGTGCCTCTGTGAAGCCGGCTTCACGGGATCAAGGTGTGAAGAGGTGGTAAGAGGTTCGTGTTACAACGACAAATGTCTGAACGGAGGAGTCTGTGTGGAGGTTGCTGGTGGGAGTGGTGGTGGTGCTGGTGGTGGGGGTGGTGGTGGTGGTGGTTGTGGTGGTGGGGGTGGTGATGATGGTAGTGGTGGTGGTGGTAGTAGCTGTGGTGGTAGTAGTGTTGGTGATGGTGGTGATGGTGGTGATGGTGGTGATTGTGATGTTTGTGATGGTAGTGGTGGTTTGTGAAATATTTTCGATATAAAAAAAACACCAAATCAACTTCAATCATCTTTGAAATCAGCGCTATACAAATGTTTTTATTTAGCTAACTTATTACCTTGACACTCACAGCATCAACTAGATTTCAATTTTTACTCAAAAAATCAAATTTCAAATTATGAATAAAAAAAATTAAATTTTTATAGCTCACAGTATAAATCTAGGTTGCCTCAAAGGCGCTTATCATCGTCAAAATCAGAACCTCTGTTATACACTTTGTATCAGAATTTAAAAATTAATTATTCAGAGCTATAAAAATATTTCGATTACATAATATTAAATTAAATGGTGAAAAACTTTATTTATTCATTCGCTAGAGGGCCAGTGATGTAGAGTGTGTGTGTGCGGAGGGTTGGGGGGGAAGCCGATGTGAGGTTGCCAAGGGAAACTGCCAACAAGCTGCTGCCATTAAAAGTAAACTTCCGTCGTGAATGAAACTATCAGCTCTTGTCGGATAATATTCAATGCTTCTGTAAATTAAAAAACTATTATTTATCGATTTTATAATTTATTATTTTATTTATTTAATTTATTATTTTATTTATATAATTTATTATTTTATTTATATAATTTATTATTTTATTTATATATTTTATGTTTTTTATAAATTATTTATTTATTCATTCTATATTATATTTTTGTGTTTCATAATTTCAATTTTGTCCTATCCGACCTTGAACACCTCAGCTAATCTTATCTTATAAACCTTACCTAACCTCAAAAATAAAGAGTCAAATTAACCGGTACATCCCTATTTTCGGAGCAGACGTCAAGGTGGAGGAGGTTTGCATGAATGGAGGCGTATGCGTGAGCACAGGAGGCACACACCATTGCGAGTGTGGGGGAGGTCATGTAGGAGCTTACTGTGAGATCTTGTATGACCCGTGCAGTGGTAGTCCTTGCTTCCATAGAGGGCTTTGCTACGCTAAAGAGGGCGGGAAAGAAGCAGGGGGAATGAGAGGGAGGAAAGGAATGAGTGAAGGAAAATTGAAAGAAGGAGGAATGCAAGAAAGAAGAAGAAGGAAAAAAGGGCGGGAAGGGCAACAAGGTGCTTTGATTCCACACAGCAACCACTCATCGCACGAGGACGACTTTGAGTGTGAGTGTGAGGAGGGCTTTGAGGGGAGGAGGTGCGAGAAAAGGGTTGATTCGTGCCGTTCCAACCCCTGCTTCAACGGCGGTGTGTGTGCCCTCAGCTCCAACCCCAACGCGGCCTTCATATGCAGCTGTCCTGTGGGATTCGCTGGCATGAGGTGGGTGGGATGAGAATGTGGGTGGGATGAGGATGTGGGTGGGATAGGGATAAAGAGTTTGATGGAAATGTGGGTGGGATGGGGATGTGGGTGGGATGGAAATGTGGGTGGGATGGGGATGTGGGTGGGATGGGGATGTGGGTGGGATGGAGATGTGGGTGGGATGGAGATGTGGGTGGGATGGAGATGTGGGTGGGATGAGAATGTGGGTGGGATGAGGAGGTGGGTGGGATGAGAATGTGGGTGTGATGAGAATGTGGGTGGGATGAGGATGTGGGTGGGATAGGGATAAAGAGTGGGATGGAAATGTGGGTGGGATGAAGATGTGAGTGGGATGGAGATGTGGGTGGGATGGAGATGTGAGTGGGATGGAGATGTGAGTGGGATGGAGATGTGAGTGGGATGGAGATGTGGGTGGGATGGAGATGTGGGTGGAATGGGGATGTGGGTGGGATGGAGATGTGGGTGGAATGGGGATGTGAGTGGGATGGAGATGTGGGTGGAATGGGGATGTGGGTGGGATGGGGATGTGGGTGAGATGGAGATGTGGGTGGGATGGAGATGTGGGTGAGATGGAGATGTGGGATGAATTTAAATGGTGGAAGAGGGTGGTGGTTGGATGGGAATGCTAGTGGACTGAGGATGAGGGAGTGAAGGAGGGGGTGGTGAAGATGGGTGAAAATGGTAAAAGAGTTTAATGGAGTTGGTTGAGACGAGGTTGGAGGGAAAGAAAGCGTGAGATAAAAGTTCCAAAAACAATATAATTACTTTTAAAAGTATCTTTAATATCACTACTACCATCGTCTCATTATCATCATCACCACAATCATCACTACCACTATCATCTCATCACCACCATCATCTCATTATCATCATCATCACCATCATCATCTCACCATCACCATCATCACCACCACCATCCTCACCACCACCATCCTCACCACCCCTTTCATCAAAAAACCACCACAAAACCACACCCTCAAACCACAAACCACATGCAAACCCCCTCCTCACAGATGCGAATTCAAAGTGAACGGGTGTTTGGAGGGGGAGCAGAAGCAGTGTCTCAACGGAGGATTGTGTAAGGAGACCTCTCTGGGCCACAAGTGTGTGTGTCAGGCCGGCTTCACAGGGAGGAAATGTGAGGGGAAGTTGGCAGGTTGCCAGCTCAGAAAATGCAAAAATGGTGGCATTTGTTCCAGAGTGGAAAGAAGAGATGGTGGCGGTGGTGGTGGTGGCGCTGGCGGTGGTGGCGGTGGTGGCGGTGGCGGTGGTGATGGTGGCGCTGGCGGTGGTGGCGGTGGTGATGGTGGCTCCATAGAAGCATTCGAAGAAGGGACGTCGGTCTGCAGATGCGCTTATGTTGGTGTCCAACACCCTTCTGAGATCTATTCTTAACTTTTGATGTCATTTTCTATTTATAGCTATTTTCAATTCAAGTGTTATTTTTAACTTGTGATCATTCCCACCTTCTTGACTCCTCCCCCTTCTAAGGCCTCTCTTCCCAAATCAATCTCTTTTCTTTTTCCTCGCATCACCCTTCACTTTTCTCCTTTTTTCCTTCCACCCTTTTTTCACCTTTTTCCTCCCCACTACCCCCTCCCACCCCTCCACCTCCAGGGCTTCTTCGGGGAGCAATGTGAGAGCAACCATTACGTCAACTTCCGCAAAAGCTACAGAGCCAGCCATCTTGACTACATTCACAACAATAAGAATACTGAAGACAGCAACAACAATGAGAATAATAATAACAACAATAATATGAATAATAATAATAACAATAATATGAATAATAAGATGATAGATCGCAATAACTTCATGTGCGTTCTGCATGGTTGTTACTGGAAGGCTGGTGACGGAGTGTGTGACGTGAGTCTTTCATTCTTTTACTCATTCATTCATTTATTCATTCATTCATCTATTTACTCATTCATCTATCCATTCATTCATTCATCTATCCATTCATTCATTCATCTATTCATTCGTTCATCTATCTATTCATTCATTCATCTATTTATTCATTCATTCATCTATTCATTCATTCATTCATCTATCCATTCCTTCTCTCATCTATCCATTCATTCATTCATCTATTCATTCATTCATTCATTCATTCATCTATCCATTCATTCATTCATCTATTCATTCATTCATTCATCTATTCATTCATTCATCTATCCATTCATTCATTCATCTATTCATTCATTCATTCATTCATCTATCCATTCATTCATTCATATATCCATTCATTCATTCATCTATTCATTCATTCATTCATTCATTCATCTATCCATTCATTCATTCATCTATCCATTCATTCATTCATCTATCCATTCATTCATTCATCTATTCATTCATTCATTCATTCATCTATTCATCCATTCCTTCATCTATCCATTCATTCATTCATCTATTCATTCATTCATCTATCCATTCATTCATTCATTTATCAATTTTTTCATTTATTCACTCATTCATTCATTCATCTGAATCTTTATTAACTTCTTCGAAGAACTTAACAAATTCTTCAAAAAACCAGTTCAAAAGCACCCAACAAAACCTCCGTTTTTACAACTCACAAAACAAACCTAAAGAAACAACAAACAAAACTCTGGACGTTCAAAAAACCCATGGAACACTCAACCCTCACAAAAACCCGAATAAACCTGAAAAAAAACAAACCCTCAAAATCACCCAGTCATCTGAGTGAAGTTAAAACTCCCACCCACCCACCCCACTCACCTAAACCACCCAACCACCCAACCCACCCAACCACCCAACCACCCAACCACCCAACCACCCACCCAAACACCCACCCAACCACCCAACCCACCCACTCAGCCCACCCAACCCACCCACCCAGCCCACCCAACCCACCCACCCAACTACCCACCCACCCAACCCACCCACTCAACCCACCCAACCCATCCAACCACCCACCCAACCACCAGGAGGAGTGTAACACGGAGGAGTGTCAATGGGACGGCGATGACTGTTCACAGACGGACCCCTTCATCGGCTGCAGTCACAAGTGGTGCCGAAAGTCCTTCAACGACTCCCTCTGTGACTCCGCCTGCAACACTGAAGCCTGCCTCTATGATGGCTGGGACTGCCTGCCGTCGGAGGTTTGGAGTGGGAGAAAGAGTTCGTAGAGGGGGGAGAGATTGGGGGGGAGAGATTTTGTTAAAGGGTTTGAAGGGGAATGATTTTTTGTTTGGGAAGAGG
>OX387260.1:3160001-3161004 GCA_947562095.1 Branchellion lobata
GTTGTTGTTTGGTGTTGTTGTTTGGGTGTTGTTGTTTGGTGTTGTTGTTTGGTGTTGTTGTTTGAATGTTGTTGTTTGGTGTTGTTGTTTGGGTGTTGTTGTTTGGTGTTGTTGTTTGGTGTTGTTGTTTGAATGTTGTTGTTTGGTGTTGTTGTTTGGGTGTTGTTGTTTGAATGTTGTTGTTTGGTGTTGTTGTTTGGTGTTGTTGTTTGGTGTTGTTGTTTGGTGTTGTTGTTTGAGTGTTGTTGTTTGGTGTTGTTGTTTGAATGTTGTTGTTTGGTGTTGTTGTTTGGGTGTTGTTGTTTGGTGTTGTTGTTTGGTGTTGTTGTTTGGATGTTGTTGTTTGGGTGTTTTCTGTTATTGTTTAGCGTGTCGTTGTCATGAAAAAAAAACAACCACAACTACACACAAGCATCACACAACAACCACCACAACTACTCCACCACAGCCAAGAGGTTCAGACGCGCCGCACCTCCACAACCACAGCCACACCCAACCACTCGAAACCACCAGTGGTTGTATGTGGTCACCCCGATGCTAGGGGTGGCGCTGGTGGCGGTAGTGGTGGCGATGGTGGTGGTGAAGGGGAAACGGAAGTTGGTGATGGTCAAAGGGGGGACTTGGTTCCCCAAGCTTGACGCCCCTGGCGACAACTTTATGGCCGATAATATCAAGTGGCTTTTTTTTCTTTGTTTTTTTTGTTTTTTTTCTATTTTTTAAATTTTTTTTTAATAATTTTTTTTCTTCACATTTCAACAAAAAGTTTTTTCAGTTTCATAATTATTTAAATCTTCGTCCTCAACACCATCACCACCGTCACCATCATCACCAAACCACCATCACCACCCCCATCACCACCCCCACCACCACCACCACCACCACCACCGCCACCACCACCACCACCATCACCACCACCACCATCAACACCACCACCACCACCACTACCACCACCACCACCATCCCCACTTCCTTCACCACAGAAACTCCATTCCTCATTTGAACG
>OX387260.1:3163704-3171204 GCA_947562095.1 Branchellion lobata
CTGTCATCGAAGCAACTGCAACAACACACCTTATTCATTATTCACCGATTTTTGAATTCTTGTTTTTACTGAATAAATATTTTCCCAATTAAAAAAATTGAAACATCAAATTAAAAACAAAATTTAATAAATAGTTTTAATTATAAATAATTTTAATTGAATAAAAAAATAATTTATTATTAGACAAGTTTTATTTATTTTTGTTTGTTATTAAATAAATTTTAATTATTTTAATTTATTATTAATAATATTATATTTATTTTCATTTACTATTGAATCCTAGTTATTCTAATTCGGTGCCACCTCGTTCCATGCAGGCAACACAGCACTGC
The DNA here is from genome assembly GCA_947562095.1 of Branchellion lobata. NCBI lineage: Eukaryota > Metazoa > Annelida > Clitellata > Hirudinida > Piscicolidae > Branchellion > Branchellion lobata. Next base: position 3,164,037 of record OX387260.1, read on the forward strand.
ACATCGCCTGCCAACGTTCGAAGCCAGGTCAGGAATGCTAATGTTGATATTATGTTGTGCCTTTGTTGTGTCTTTTTTGTTGTTTCACTTTGTTATTGTTGCCTTTTTTGTGCCTTTGTTGTTGTTTCACTTTTGTTATTGTTGCCTTTGTTGTGCCTTTGTTGTTGTTTCACTTTTGTTATTGTTGTTTTTTGTTGTGCCTTTGTTGTTGTTTCACTTTTATTTTTGCTGTTTTTCAAGGACAAGAAAAAAGTCTTTGTGTTTGGCATTGTTATAGAAAACCTCTCCAAACCCTCCCCCTCCCCCTTTCAAACCTCCCCCCTTTCAAACCTCCCCCCTTCAAACCTCCCCCCTTCCAAACCTTCCCTCTTCAAACCTCCCCCCTCCAAATCTCCCCCCTTCAAACCTCCCCTCTCCAAACCTCTCCCCTTTAAACCTCCCCCCTTCAAACCCCCCCCTTCAAACTTCCTTCCTTCAAACCTCTACCCTCCAAACCTCCCAACTTCAAACCTCCCCCCTTCAAACCTTCCCTCCTCCAAACCTGCCTCCTCCAAACCTGCCCCCTTCAAACCTCTTCCCTTCAAACCTTCCCCCTTCAAACCTCCCCCCTTCAAACCTCCCCCCTTCAAACATCCCCCCTCCAAACCTCCCACCTTCAAACCTCCCCTCCCCCCTTCAAATCCCCCCTCCAAACCTCCCCTCTTCTAACCTCCCCCCTTTCAAACCTCCCCCCTTCAACCCCCAACCCTCCAAACCTCCCCCCTCCAAATCTCCCCCCTCCAAACCTCCCCCCTTCAAACCTCCCCCTTTCAAACCTCCCACCTTCAAACCTCCCCTCCCCCCTTTCAAACCTCTCCCCTTCAAACCTCTCCCTTCCAAACCTCCCCCCTTCAAACCTCCCCCCTCCGAACCTCCCCCCTTCAAACCTCCTCCCTCCAAACCTCCCCCCTCCAAACCTCCCCCCTCCGAACCTCCCCCCTTCAAACCTCCCCCCTCCAAACCTTCCCCCTTCAAACCTCTCTCCTCCAAACCTCCCCCCTCCGAACCTCCCCCCTTCAAACCTTCCCCCTCCAAACCTCCCCCTCCAAACCTCCCCCCTCCGAACCTCCCCCCTTCAAACCTTCCCCCTCCAAACCTCCCCCCTCAAAACCTCCCCCCTCTGAACCTCCCCCCTTCAAACCTCCCCCCTTCAAACCTCCCCCCTTCAAACCTCTCCCCTTCAAACCTCCCCCCTTCAAACCTCCCCCCTTCAAACCTCCCCCTCCAAACCTTCCCCCTTCAAACCTTCCCCCTCCAAACCTCCCCCCTCAAAACCTCCCTCCTCCGAACCTTCCCCCTTCAAACCTTCCCCCTCCGAACCTCCCCTCTTCAAACCTCCCCCCTTTTAAACCTCCCCCCTTCTAATCTCCCCCCTTCAAACCTCCCCCCTTCAAACCTCTCCTCTTCAAACCTCCCCCCTTCAAACCTCCCCCCTTCAAACCTTCCCCTTCCAAACCTCCCCCCTCAAAACCTCCCCCCTCCGAACCTCCCCCCTTCAAACCTTCCTCCTCCAAACCTCTTCCCTCAAAACCTCCCCCCTCCGAACCTCCCCCCTTCAAACCTCCCTCCTTCCAAACCTCCCCCCTCCAAACCTCTCCCCTTCAAACCTCCCTCCTTCAAACCTCTCCCCCTCAAACCTCCCCCCCTCCAAACCTCCCCCTTCAAACCTCCCCTCCTTCAAACCTCCCCCCTTCAAACCTCCCTCCTTCCAAACCTCCCCCCTCCAAACCTCTCCCCTTCAAACCTCCCTCCTTCAAACCTCTCCCCCTCAAACCTCCCCCCCTCCAAACCTCCCCCTTCAAACCTCCCCTCCTTCAAACCTCCCCCCTTCAAACCTCCCCTCTTTCCCTCAGAAAAAGTAGCGATCTTGTTGGACGAGGCAGGGGTGAGTATCAATGAGGAGAACCTGCAAGGGAGGACTCCTCTGCATGAGGCTGTAGCAGCGGCCTCTGATGAGTGTGTGCAGGTGTGTGTGTGTGTGTGTGTGTGTGTGTGTGTGTGTGTGTGTGTGTGTGTGTGTGTGTGTGTGTGTGTGTGTGTGTGTGTGTGTGTGTGTGTGTGTGTGTGTGTGTGTGTGTGTGTGTGTGTGTGTGTGTGTTTGTGTGTGTGTGTGAGTGAGTGTTTGTGTGTGTGTGTGTGTGTGTGTGTGTGTGTGTGTGTGTGTGTGTGTGTGTGTGTGTGTGTGTGTGTGTGTGTGTGTGTGTGTGTGTGTGTGTGTGTGTGTGTGTGTGTGTGTGTGTGTGTGTGTGTGTGTGTGTGTGTGTGTGTGTTTGTGTGTGTGTGTGTGTGTGTTTGTTTTTGTGTGTGTGAGAAAAAAAGAGAGAGAGAATGATGTTTTACAAACATCGTTGTTCCACCACCACCTACCTCACACCGCCACAATCTCTCTTATTATAAGCATTCTCTTACCACAAACAATCTCCCATCGCAACCATCATAAAATTATCTTCAAAACCATTAAAACCCTCATCCAAACCCTTATTACAACCATCATTGAAACTAACATACAACCCTTTTCCCATCTTCAACCCCTACCCCTCCTTATCTTCAACCCCCCCTCAACCTCTTCAACCCCTCCTCTTCCCCCCCCCCCCCTCAACCTCTTCATCACACCAGTTGTTACTGGACAAGAAGAAGTCCAAGTTGAACCAGCGGGACGAGAACGGGGTGACGGCTCTGACTCAGGCCGTCAAGCTCGCCCTCCACGATATCTTCTCCCTCCTCGTGCACTCTAACGGCGTTGATGTCGATGCCAAAGACTGCAAGGGTTGGTGCAAGTTCCATCATTGTTCCACCATTGTTCCACCATTGTTCCACCATTGTTCCACCATTGTTCCACCATTGTTCCACCATTGCTCCACCCTTGCTCCACCATTGTTCCACCATTGTTCCACCATTGCTCCACCATTGTTCCACCATTGTTCCACCATTGTTCCACCATTGCTCCACCCTTGCTCCACCATTGTTCCACCATTGTACCACCATTGTTCCACCATTGCTCCACCATTGTTCCACCATTGTTCTTCCATTGCTCCACCATTGTTCCACCATTGCTCCACCATTGTTCCACCATTGTACCACCATTGTTCCACCATTGCTCCACCATTGTTCCACCATTGTTCTTCCATTGCTCCACCATTGTTCCACCATTGTTCCACCATTGCTCCACCATTGTTCCACCATTGCTCCACCATTGTTCCACCATTGTTCCACCATTGTTCCACCATTGTTCCACCATTGTTCCACCATTGTTCCACCATTGTTCCACCATTGTTCCACCATTGCTCCACCATTGCTCCACCATTGCTCCACCATTGCTCCACCATTGTTCCACCATTGTTCCACCATTGTTCCACCATTGCTCCACCATTGTTCCACCATTGCTCCACCATTGTTCCACCATTCCTTCCACCATTGTTCCACCATTGCTCCACCATTGCTCCACCATTGTTCCACCATTGTTCCACCATTGTTCCACCATTGCTCCACCCTTGCTCCACCATTGTTCCACCATTGTACCACCATTGTTCCACCATTGCTCCACCATTGTTCCACCATTGCTCCACCATTGTTCCACCATTGTTCTTCCATTGCTCCACCATTGTTCCACCATTGCTCCACCATTGTTCCACCATTGTTCCACCATTGTTCCACCATTGTTCCACCATTGTTCCACCATTGCTCCACCCTTGCTCCACCATTGTTCCACCATTGTTCCACCATTGCTCCACCATTGTTCCACCATTGTTCCACCATTGTTCCACCATTGCTCCACCCTTGCTCCACCATTGTTCCACCATTGTTCTTCCATTGCTCCACCATTGTTCCACCATTGCTCCACCATTGTTCCACCATTGTTCTTCCATTGCTCCACCATTGTTCCACCATTGCTCCACCATTGTTCCACCATTGTTCCACCATTGTTCCACCATTGTTCCACCATTGTTCCACCATTGTTCCACCATTGTTCCACCATTGTTCCACCATTGCTCCACCATTGCTCCACCATTGCTCCACCATTGCTCCACCATTGTTCCACCATTGTTCCACCATTGTTCCACCATTGCTCCACCATTGTTCCACCATTGCTCCACCATTGTTCCACCATTCCTTCCACCATTGTTCCACCATTGCTCCACCATTGCTCCACCATTGTTCCACCATTGTTCCACCATTGTTCCACCATTCCTTCCACCATTGTTCCACCATTGTACCACCATTGTTCCACCATTGCTCCACCATTGTTCCACCATTGCTCCACCATTGTTCCACCATTGTTCTTCCATTGCTCCACCATTGTTCCACCATTGCTCCACCATTGTTCCACCATTCCTTCCACCATTGTTCCACCATTGTTCCACCATTGATCCACCATTGTTCCACCATTCTTTCCACCATTGCTCCACCATTTTTCCACCATTGTTCCATCATTGTTCCACCATTGCTCCACCATTGCTCCACCATTGTTCCACCATTGTTCCACCATTTTTCCACCATTGTTCCACCATTGTTCCACCATTCCTTCCACCATTGCTCCACCATTTTTCCACCATTGTTCCACCATTGTTCCACCATTGTTCCACCATTGTTCCACCATTGTTCCACCATTGTTTTACCATCCTTCCACCATTGTTCCACCATTGTTCCACCATTGTTCCACCATTGTTCCACCATTGCTCCACCATTCTTTCCACCATTGCTCCACCATTGTTCCACCATTGCTCCACCATTCTTTCCACCATTGCTCCACCATTGTTCCACCTTTGTTCCACCATCAATTTGTCATCACTCCACCCTTAATTTAACATTTTATAACTTCCCACTCCCCCATAAGCCCCCAAAAAAGCCGAAAAATCTTCCTAAAACCTCAAAAAACTTTCTAAAAATAAACCCAAAAAAACCTCAAAATCTAAAAAACTTGAAAAACCTTAAACTCTAAAAAAACTCCACAAAAATTCAAAATCCCCCAAAAACCCGCTAAAAACCCCCCAAAAACCTTCTATAAAACCCCCTAAAACCCCCCAAAAACCTTCTATAAAACCCCCTAAAACCCCCCAAAAACCTTCTATAAAACCCCCTAAAACCCCCTAAAACCCCCCAAAAACCTTCTATAAAACCCCCTAAAACCCCCCAAAAACCTTCTATAAAACCCCCTAAAACCCCCCAAAAACCTTCTATAAAACCCCCTAAAACCCCCTAAAACCCCCCAAAAACCTTCTATAAAACCCCCTAAAACCCCCTAAAACCCCCCAAAAAACCCTAAAAACCTTCCATAAACCCCTCCAAAAACCTCCAAACCTCACCAAAAAACCACCAGGACGCACAGCACTGCATTGGTGCGCCATGCTGAACAATGAGGAGGCGGCCAAGGTGCTGCTGAAGAGGAACGCTAAGCGGGACACTCCTGACTGCCACCAAGAAACCCCCCTCTACCTGGCCGCCAAGGAGGGCAACATGTCAGTGCAACAAAAAAATCCCTGAATGGAACTTTTTAATTTTTAATTAATTATAATTTATTATTTTATCGAGTTTTTTTCCCATTTGAAACAAGAAAAACCCTTTCAAAACGCCACAAAATCCATAAAAACCCACGAAATAAAAGACACGAAAACACAAAAATATTTTAAAACTCTGAAAATCCTCAAAATAACTTCAAAATAACCTCAAAAAAAACCATGAAACATCAAAAAAACAAAAAAACCTACAAATAAACCAATAAACACCTCCAAAAAGCTCAGAAAAATGTTTCACTTATACAAAAACCCCTCCAAAACCTGTCAAAGAACCCCCAAAAATCCCCCAAAATCTCTCCAAAACCCTTCCAAAAAACTCATTCAAAATCCGCCCAAAACCCTTCCAAAGCTCCCCCAAAACTCCCCCAAAACTCTCCAGAAAAACTCTTTTAAAGCCTTCCAAAAAAAACCCTCAAAACCCTTCAAAAACCTTTCTAAACCCCCCAAAACCCCCTCCAAAACCCTCCAAAAAAACTTCCCTAAAACCCTCTAAACCCCCCCCCCCCCAAAACACCTCAAAAAAACCCTCTTTCCCTACAGTGACCTGGTGAAACTTCTCAAGTCCCACTGCGCCAACACCAACCTCAAGTCCGACCTGGGTCTGCTGGCAATTGACGAGGCCCGTCGCAGGAAGACCGACCTCATCTGCGAGGTACCTACAGTATTTTTCTCTTCTTTTTGTTTTTTTCTATTTGAGTTTTTTTTTGTCTTTATGGGTTTTTTTATATTTTATTTTTTATTTTTTTTTTCAAAAATTATTTTCAACTTAAAAATTAAAAAAAAATGTTTTTTTTTTTAATTTTAAAAGTTTTTAAATAATATTTCAAAACCTTTTTTTTAATTAAATTTTTTTCCACTAAAAAAAAAGATTTTCCTAAAAAAATAAAACAAAGTAGACTATTTATTTTTCATTTCAGTTGCATTTTTCGATTAAAAAATTGTTTTTCTTTGTAAAAAAATTTTTTTTGAATAAAAGTTTTTTTCGTTAAATAAAAACGTTTTTTTCCTAAAAAAAACGTTTTTTTTTGGATAAAAAGGTGTTGGAGAAACCAGACCAGCCGCTGAAGAGCATGACGAAGACCACTGACGATTTGTTTCCATCGTACATTTTCAAGCAGGCCAACCTCAAAACGTCCAAGGCCAAAGAGGCCAAAGGTCAAGTGGGAGGTCAAAAGGGGGGGCTGAAGAGAGGCTTGAAGGTGGAATATGACCCAAAGAACAGCGTTTCGAGTCCTGTGGTTTCCTTGGTGGCCAAAGAAGGAGCAGGAACGGCCGGAAGGAAGGAGGAATTGGGGAACGCTGTTTTTGATAATAGTAATGATAAGATTAACAATATTAATATCAATAAAAGTAACAGTATAATAAACAATAGTAATAATATTAACGTCAACAGCTGCAACAATATTAGTAAGCTCAACATAAACAACAACAACATAAACAACAACAACAAAAACAACAGCAACAAAAGCAACAGCAACAAAAGCAACAACAATTCGGAACAAGCACAACAACATTCAACATTACGTAAAAATAAGTCCATCAACAACAACAATAATAAAAATAACAATAACAACAACAATAATTGTAGTAATAATAATAATAATAATAATAATAAT
>OX387260.1:3176204-3183585 GCA_947562095.1 Branchellion lobata
CGTACCTATTTTTAGAATTTTCTAAAACTATTTTTAGATTTTCCGTACCTATTTTTAGAACTCCCACACACGTATATTTTGGGTTTTTACGATTACTTTCCGTCATTTTGCTGATATTAAGTCGGAATCGGTCTTAGCCAAACATATCACTTCCCATAAGCATCATAATCAAAATTTACTTTTAACCTTTTACTTTTAACCTTTTACTTTTAACCTTTTACTTCGATATTCTTCACTTTTCATTTTTTAATATTTATATTTAAATTTGAATATTCAAATATTCTTATTTAAAGATTTTTATTTAATAAAAAATTTGTTGATATTTTAAAGATTTCTTTTTTCTTCGAATTAAAAAAAATATTTTTTAATCGAATCGAAAAATAAAAAAATTGGATTTCGAAAAAACTTGGAATAATTAAAAATAATTTCCAGAAATGAAATATTAAAAATAAATAATTAAATTAAAATATTAAAAATAAATAATTAAATTAAATTATTAAAAATAAATAATTAAATTAAAATATTAAAAATAAATAATTAAATTAAAATATTAAAAATAAATAATTAAATTAAATTATTAAAAATAAATAAACGAATAATTTCTCAAAAACGCAAAATTTAAGTTTTATTCAAAAAATTGAAATACGTAAGTTAACTTTTAAACTTGTAGCTCCCTTCATGGGTTGATAAGACTTAAAATGCTTGAAATTATTCAAATTGAAAATATCTTCAAAATTATTTTGAAAAGAATTTAAAATCATTTCTGTTGTTATTTATTTATTTATTTATTTATTTATTTATTTATTTATTTATTTATTTATTTATTTATTTATTTATTTATTTATTTATTTATTTATTTATTTATTTATTTATTTATTTATTTATTTATTTATTTATTTATTTATTTATTTATTTATTTATTTATTTATTTATTTATTTATTTATTTAATTAAAGTTAAAAATAAACAAAATTGAAATTAAAATAAACAAAGTAAAGTTAAAATAAAAAATTAAATTAAAAATAAAAAAATTAAATTCAAATAAATGAATAAAAGTGGAAAATGAAAGCGGTAGCCATGGAAGCGGTGTTGAGTGAGGACTTTTGAATGCTTGTCACGTGCTTGGGGGCTTCAAGCCACCTGGATGAGCCAATGGTCAGTCTGCATTGTTAACGTTAGTGAAGCTAGCGACGTTGGAACGTCTTGTAAATGTTATAGTGTTGTAACGTTGTAATGTTGTAATGTTGTAGTGTTGTAATGTTGTAATGTTGTAATGTTGTAATGTTGTAGTGTTGTAATGTTGTAATGTTGTAATGTTGTATTGTTGTAATGTTGTAATGTTGTAATGTTGTAATGTTGTAGTGTTGTAATGTTGTAATGTTGTAGTGTTGTAATGTTGTAATGTTGTAATGTTTTAGTGTTGTATTGTTGTAATGTAAAATTGTAATGTTGTAATTTTGTAATGTTGTAATGTAATGTTGTAATGTAGTGTTGTAATTTTGTAATTTTTTATTGTTGTACTGTTGTAATGTTGTAATGTTTTAGTGTTGTAATGTTGTAATGTTGTAATGTTTTAATGTTGTAAAGTTGTAATGTTGTAATTTTTTAATGTTGTAATGTTGTTATGTTTTACAATGTAACATGGTAACATTACATTGTAACACGGTAACATCACAATGTAACACTGTAACATTACAATGTAACAAGGTAACATTACAATGTAACACGGTAACATTACAATGTAACACGGTAACATTACAATGTAACATGGTAACATTACAATGTAACACGGTAACATTACAATGTAACATGGTAACATTACAATGTAACAAGGTAACATTACAATGTAACACGGTAACATTACAATGTAACATGGTAACATTACAATGTAACACGGTAACATCACAATGTAACATGGTAACATTACAATGTAACATGGTAACATTACAATGTAACAAGGTAACATTACAATGTAACACGGTAACATTACAATGTAACACGGTAACATTACAATGTAACACGGTAACATTACAATGTAACATGGTAACATTACAATGTAACATGGTAACATTACAATGTAACACTGTAACATTACAATGTAACATGGTAACATTACAATGTAACATGGTAACATTACAATGTAACACGGTAACATTACAATGTAACATGGTAACATCACAATGTAACACTGTAACATTACAATGTAACAAGGTAACATTACAATGTAACACGGTAACATTACGATGTAACACGGTAACATCACAATGTAACACGGTAACATTACAATGTAACATGGTAACATCACAATGTAACACGGTAACATCACAATGTAACACGGTAACATCACAATGTAACACGGTAACATTACAATGTAACACGGTAACATCACAATGTAACATGGTAACATTACAATGTAACACGGTAACATTACAATGTAACACGGTAACATTACAATGTAACACGGTAACATCACAATGTAACATGGTAACATTACAATGTAACATGGTAACATTACAATGTAACATGGTAACATTACAATGTAACATGGTAACATTACAATGTAACACGGTAACATCACAATGTAACACGGTAACATTACAATGTAACATGGTAACATTACAATGTAACATGGTAACATTACAATGTAACATGGTAACATTACAATGTAACACGGTAACATTACAATGTAACATGGTAACATCACAATGTAACACTGTAACATTACAATGTAACAAGGTAACATTACAATGTAACACGGTAACATTACAATGTAACACGGTAACATTACAATGTAACATGGTAACATCACAATGTAACACGGTAACATCACAATGTAACACGGTAACATTACAATGTAACACGGTAACATCACAATGTAACATGGTAACATTACAATGTAACATGGTAACATTACAATGTAACACGGTAACATTACAATGTAACATGGTAACATCACAATGTTTTGAATAATTTTGAATGAACACACCCAATTTGTTCAACGATTTATGCACCTCTTTCAATCATTGCCATCAACATCCTCATCATCACCACCACCATCAACATCCTCATCATCACCACCACCATCAACATCCTCATCATCACCACCACCATCAACATCCTCATCATCACCACCACCATCAACATCCTCATCATCACCACCACCATCAACATCCTCATCATCACCACCACCATCAACATCCTCATCACCACCACCACCATCAACATCCTCATCATCACCACCACCATCAACATCCTCATCATCACCACCACCATCAACATCCTCATCATCACCACCACCATCAACATCCTCATCATCATCATCACCATCAACATCCTCATCATCACCACCACCATCAACATCCTCATCATCACCACCACCATCAACATCCTCATCACCACCACCACCATCAACATCCTCATCATCACCACCACCATCAACATCCTCATCATCACCACCACCATCAACATCCTCATCATCACCACCACCATCAACATCCTCATCATCATCATCACCATCAACATCCTCATCATCACCACCACCATCAACATCCTCATCACCACCACCACCATCAACATCCTCATCATCACCACCACCATCAACATCCTCATCATCACCACCACCATCAACATCCTCATCACCACCACCACCATCAACATCCTCATCATCACCACCACCATCACCACCACCATCAACATCCTCATCATCACCACCACCACCATCAACATCCTCATCATCACCACCACCATCAACATCCTCATCATCACCACCACCATCACCACCACCACCATCAACATCCTCATCATCACCACCACCATCACCACCACCACCATCAACATCCTCATCATCACCACCACCACCATCAACATCCTCATCATCACCACCACCATCACCACCACCACCATCAACATCCTCATCATCACCACCACCATCACCACCACTTCTATTAACACCACCACCATCACCACCACCACTTCTATTAACACCACCACCATTACCACCACCACCACCATCACCACCACCATCACCACCACCACCATCACCACCACCATCACCACCACCATCACCACCACCACCATCACCACCACCATCACCACCACCACCATCACCACTACCATCACCACCACCATCACCACCACCACCATCACCACCACCACCATCACCACCACTACTATTACCACCACCATCATCACCCAAACTAATTCACCATCACCACCACAACCATCATTCCATCTTTTTCTTCTTCATCCTCCTCATCACCATCATCACCACAACCACCAGCTTTTCATCTTCTTCTTCATCCTCCTCATCACCATCATCACCACAACCACCAGCTTTTCATCTTCTTCTTCATCCTCCTCATCACCATCATCACCACAACCACCAGCTTTTCATCTTCTTCTTCATCCTCCTCATCACCATCATCACCACAACCACCAGCTTTTCATCTTCTTCTTCATCCTCCTCTTCATCTCCTCCACCACCAGCAGTTTCTCTAGCTTAGGACTTGGTAAAGAACTTCTGTTTTCTAGCAGACGTCTGAAAAAATATCTGAATCATATTTATGGAAAATTATGATAATTAATAATGTTAAAATTATGATGAATTATATTAAAATATAATAAATAATTTATAAAAATATTATTAAATTATAGAGAAATGCAATAATAATTTGGACCTGGAGAGGTAGGTCATGCCATCACGACAGTTGGAGTAGTGTAGCAACTTGCCAACCGCATGTCCACGTGACCCTGCCGTTGGTGGCAAGCCATCGAGGTGTCGTTAATGAGACAATTGGAAGCTGATTAATGAGTCAATTAAGAGCTGATTAATGAGTCAATTAAGAGTTGATTAATTAGGCAATTAACGGTTACTAGGTGAAGAAATTAGAGGATGAGACAATTAAGAGTTGATTAATTAGGCAATTAACGGTTACTTGGTGAAGAAATTAGAGGTTAGGTGATAAGGAAGTTGAATGTTGAGTGATAAGGGATGAAGGACTAGGGAGTTAGAAAGATCAACCTAATGCAAGTCACAGTTAACACGTGATTGACAATTAACTCTGGTTAATTGTCAATCAATGGTTGAAGTGGAGAGATCAAAAGATTTGAAAGTTAATGAGGAAATTATAATGGGTGTTGGTGGTGATAATGATGATGAGCATGATCGTTATCACCACCACCATCATCATCTTCCTCCTCACCACCACCATCATCATCTTCCTCCTCACCACCACCATCATCATCTTCCTCCTCACCACCACCATCATCATCTTCCTCCTCACCACCACCATCATCATCTTCCTCCTCACCACCACCATCATCATCTTCCTCCTCACCACCACCATCATCATCTTCCTCCTCACCACCACCATCATCATCTTCCTCCTCACCACCACCATCATCATCTTCCTCCTCACCACCACCATCATCATCTTCCTCCTCACCACCACCATCATCATCTTCCTCCTCACCACCACCATCATCATCTTCCTCCTCACCACCACCATCATCATCTTCCTCCTCACCACCACCATCATCATCTTCCTCCTCACCACCACCATCATCATCTTCCTCCTCACCACCACCATCATCATCTTCCTCCTCACCACCACCATCATCATCTTCCTCCTCACCACCACCATCATCATCCTCCTCACCACCACCATCATCATCTTCCTCCTCACCACCACCATCATCATCTTCCTCCTCACCACCACCATCATCATCTTCCTCCTCACCACCACCATCATCTTTTTTTTCTTATTCCTCAATATCACAATCGTCTTCTTCTTCCTCCTCACCACCATCATCTTCTTCTTCCTCCTCACCACCATCATCTTCTTCTTCCTCTTCTTCCTCACCTAGGGTGTATGATATGAAGTCCCGAGTGCCATAGAGCTGAGCGAAGGAAACACTACTATTATCACCACCCACTCCCTCCTCCCCCATCCTTAGTGGTGGTGATAGTAATGGTGGTGGTGGCAGTAATGGGTTGGTAGTGATAGTGGTGGTGGGGGTGGTGGTAGTTGTGGTGGTGGCGGTGATGGCGATGGTAGTGGTGGTGGTGGTGGTGGTGGTAGTTGTGGTGGTGGTGGCGGTGATGGCGATGGTAGTGGTGGTGGTGGTGGCGGTGGTAGTGGCGGGGGTGGTGGCGGTGGTAGTGGCGGTGGTGGTGGCGGTGGTGGTGGTGGTGGTGGTGGTGGTGGTGGTGGTAGTGGCGGTGGTGGTGGTGGTGGTGGTGGTGGTGGTGGTGGTGGTGGTGGTGGTGGTAGTGGCGGTGGCGGTGTTGGCGGTGGCGGTGGCGGCGGTGGTGGTGTTGATGGGGGAAATCATTCATTTTTATAAAATTTTCAAATTCAAAATAATTTTCTGATTTGTTTTAATTTTAAATAAATTTAATTTCTCTAAAAATTAGATTTATTTCCGAGTAAATTTTTTGTAAATTGAAACTTATGGCGGAAACTGACATCAAATAATGTATATATATATATATATATATATATATATATATATATATATATATATATATATATATATATATATATATATATATATATATATATATATATATATATATATATATATATATATATATATATATATATATATATATATATATATATATATATATATATATATATATATATATATATATATATATATATAGATATATATATATATATATATATATATATATGCTTTACCTCTACCCACGCCCACTCCACCCACCTCCGCAAAACCTCAAAGACACTTTGAGGACTATGAGTAGCGAAGATGATTTTGATTCTGTCGTGACCTACTTTCTTGACCTGTTTAACAAGGAGGTCAGCGACCTGGTTGTACATGGCAGTAGTGGTTTCATAGTCGTCGTTGATTGGACTGTCACACCCACTCTCCTCCGCTATCATCCGCTCCTGTGGGTTGATTAACCATCATCTTGTTCTTCTTCCTCCTCCTTCTTCACTTCATCATCATCATCATCATCATCATCATCAGCATCATCATCATCATCATCATCATCATCACCACTAACACCCCTCCTCCACCATCACCACCACCTCCCCCCACCACCACCACCACCACCACCACCACCACCACCACCACCACCACCACCACCACCACCACCACCACCACCACCACCTCATTCATGTAGGCTCCTCTGACGATTTTTCCTCCAAAACAGAATCCTTCTTCTTCAGCGAGTTTTAAGTGTTCCTGTACCACACCCTTTGTCCTCTGTGGTGGTGGTGATGGTGGTTGTGGTGATGGTGGTGGTGGTTGTGGTGGTGGTGGTGGTGGTGGTGGTGGTGGTGGTGGTGGTGGTTGTGGTGGTGGTGGTGGTGGTGGTGGTGGTGGTGGTGGTGGTGGTTGTGGTGGTGGTG
>OX387260.1:3201285-3226285 GCA_947562095.1 Branchellion lobata
GAAACTGTTTGTATGCCCTTGGAAGAGTGTTTTTTTGTTTGTGTGTTTATGAGAGAGTGTTTGCATTTTTATGAAAAAATGTTTCTTTGTTTGTGAAAAAATGTTTTTGTTTGTTTGTGGCTATTTTCGGAAGTTTGTTCCACCCCCCCCCCCCCCTCCCTTTCACAACTATCTTTTCATTACTTCTACAACACTCCACAATAAAATCTTTTCGCACTCCAATAACGCCCCTGAAGTAAACCACAACTCACATAAACACAAACACATAAACACACACAAACACCCCTACAAACATAAACAAACATAATCACAAACACACAGAAACACACACACAAACACTCACACAAACACTCACAAACACACAAACCCCCTCCCCCCTCACCCTACTGCCATCTTTCTTTTCCATATGCATGTAGTAGGTTGGGTACCATCCCTTGTCGATCCCCCTCTTGTCTCTGGTTATCTTGCAACGAATGGTTTTGTTGATAGGCGCTGGCTTGAAGACAAACTCCTGCAAGTTGCTTACATCCTCGTCTTCTTCCTCCTCCTCTTCCTCCTCTTCCTCCTCTTTGTCTTTCTTGTTGCTTGAACTCTTTGCACTTTCATCGTCGTCATCGACATTTTCTTTGTCTTCGTTATTTTCTTTGTCTTTTTCTTTGTCTTTTTCTTTGTCTTCGTCACAACTTTCGATGGTTGCTGTTGCCTCTTTGACGTCATTCTGTGGGAAAATTGTTGTTGTTGTGTTGCTGTGCTTCTGGTGGTGTTGTGATGTTGTGAAGGTGGTTTTATGAGGTTGTGATGGTAGTGTTGTTGTGGTGTTTTTGTGGTGATTTTGTAGTGATGTTGTTGTTGCAAGTGTGTTGTTGAAAGTGAAATGTTGTAGTGGTGTTGTGGTTTTGAGGTGTTGTTGTTGTTGTATTGGTGTTGTTGAAAGTGTGGTGTTGTTGTAAGGATGTTGTGGTGGTATTATTGAAAGTGTGATGTTGTTGTAGTGGTGGTGTTGTAGTAGCTGTTCTGTTGTTTTTGTAAGTGTGTTTTTGTTGTTATTGTAGAGGTGGTTTTGGTGATATTTCTGTAGTGGTGATGTTGTTGTAATAGTGGTAGTGGTGGTGATGATAAGGCTGGTGGTGATAATAAGGCTGGTGGTGATGATAAGGCTGGTGGTGATGATAAGGCTGGTGGTGATGGTGTTGTTTTTGTTGTCGATGTTGTGGTTATGACTGTGTCAACAAAGTTAACTTAATTCACTCCCTTACTTTCTCTTTCTTTTTCTTCCTCTTTTTATTATTTTTATCTTCTTCTTCTTCTTTGTCAGCTCCTTCGACCTTTTCTTCTCTTTTCTCCTTTTCAGACTCTGCTTTCTTTCTTTCTTTCTTCCTTTCTTCATGCTCTTTCTTTCTTTGTCTTCTCGCCTCACCCTCATCATCCTCACCCCTATTTTCCTTCAACTCATCACTCTCATCTTTTTTTCTCATCCCTCCTTTACGGTCATCATCCTCTTCTTCCTCCTCCTCCTCATCCCTCTCTTTCACTTCCTCATACTTCTTCGCTTTCTCCCTTTTGGCCTTTTCTTTACGTCTTTTTTCTTTCCTTCTTTTTCTGGCATCATTATCATCACCACCATCTGCGTCTTCATCCTCCTCATCGGCATCCTTCTTCACCTTCAGGACCACCGATTGCTTCCGGAAGGCTGAGTTATCTGTGTGTGTTTGTGGATTCCAAGTTTGAAAATCAACTGTACTTTTAACTGTTGCCTAGCAATAACAGGTACACCAGGAACAACCAACATCATTAATGCCACCACGGCAACAACAAAATACACACCAACAACAACCACTACAACAACAACAACAACACAACCAACAACAACCACTACAACAACAACAACACCACCAAAAACAACCACTACAACAACAATAACAACACCAACAACCACCACACTAACAACAACCACTATAACAACAACACCAACAACAACAACCACACCAACAACAACAACCACTACAACAACAACACCAACAACAACAACCACACCAACAACAACCGCCTCACCAACAACAACCACCACACTTACAACAACCATCACAACAAAACCAACAACAACAACCACCACAACAAAGCCAACAACAACCACCACAACAACACCAACAACAACCACCTCACTAACAACAACCACCACAACCACCACACCAACAACAACCACTACAACAACAACAACAACAACAACAACAACCACCTCACTAACAACAACCACCACAACCGCAACACCAGCAACAACCACTTCACTAACAACAACCACCACAACCGCCACACAAACAACAACAACCACCACACCAACAACACCAACAACAACCACCACAACCGCCACACAAACAACAACCACCGCACTAACAACAACAACAACCACCACAACCGCCACACAAACAACAACAACCACCACAACCACCACACCAACAACAACCACTACAACAACAACAACAACAACAACAACCACCTCACTAACAACAACCACCACAACCGCCACACCAGCAACAACCACTTCACTAACAACAACCACCACAACCGCCACACAAACAACAACAACCACCACACCAACAACACCAACAACAACCACCACAACCGCCACACAAACAACAACCACCGCACTAACAACAACAACAACCACCACAACCGCCACACAAACAACAACAACCACCACAACCGCCACACAAACAACAACAACCACCACAACCGCCACATAAACAACAACAACCACCGCACTAACAACAACAACAACCACCACCACAACCGCCACACAAACAACAACAACCACCACAACCGCCACACAAACAACAACAACCACCGCACTAACAACAACAACAACAACCACCGCACTAACAACAACAACCACACCAACAACAACCTCCACACCTGCAATAATTTCAGGTATGTTGTCCCCATCATCATCGTCGTCGTCATCATCTCCATTCCTTCCTCTGTTCCTACCCCTCCTTCCACTCTCCTCACTCCTCTCATCCATGTTGCTGGTGTAAGGACCCACGTAAGCTGCAAAAGATGGGAGAGCTTCCGTTTCCGTTTCAATTTCAACCTTATTTTTTATTATTATTTTCATTTATGAATTTTAAGTTTAATTTTGATTAAAAGTTCTATATTTATTTGATATCTAAATTAATTTTTTTTATTTATCTTTTTTTTATTTTAAACTTAATTTAAAAAAAATTTTAACTTATTTTATTTAAAACTTCATCAAGATTTTTATTTTTATTTTAATTATTTGATTTTCAATTTTTTGAGTTGTTAAGTTTTATTCATTTTATAAGCATGTCTGTTTCATTTAACAAATATTATTATCTTATTGTCTTCTTTTTATTCATTTTATTATTTTATTATCGTCATAATTAATACTTAATTATCATTATGATTATTATCATCATTATCATCATCATTATCATCATTACTATCATCATTATCATCATCATTATCATCATCATTATTAGCAACTTTATCATCATTTTAATTATTATTATTATTATTTTTCATATTTTTTTTTTCTCATTAAAGGGCCTCACAGAATGGCGATTCGTCGTTCTTGTGCATGAGAGGTCTGAGGTGGTCGTCATTGGACCTTAGAAGGAGGGCGTTCGATCGCTTCTGCTCCTGTCTCCTCTTCAACAGCTCCTTCTGTGGTGGTCGTGTGGGGGTTGTGTGGTGGTTGTGTGGTGGTTGTGTGGTGGTTGTGTGGTGGTTGTGTGGTGGTTGTGTGGTGGTTGTGTGGTGGTTGTGTGGTGGTTGTGTGGTGGTCGTGTGGTAGTTGTGTGGTGGTTGTGTGGTGGTTGTGTGGTGGTTGTGTGGTGGTTGTGTGGTGGTTGTGTGGTGGTTGTGTGGTGGTTGTGTGGTGGTTGTGTGGTAGTTGTGTAGTGGTGGTGTGGTGGTTGTGTGGTGGTTGTGTGGTGGTTGTGTGGTGGTTGTGTGGTAATTGTGTGGTGGTTGTGTGGTAGTTGTGTGGTAATTGTGTGGTGGTTGTGTGGTAATTGTGTGGTGGTTGTGTGGTGGTTGTGTGGTGGTCGTGTGGTGGTTGTGTGGTAGTTGTGTGGTGGTTGTGTGGTAGTTGTGTAGTGGTGGTGTGGTGGTTGTGTGGTGGTTGTGTGGTGGTTGTGTGGTAATTGTGTGGTGGTTGTGTGGTAGTTGTGTGGTAATTGTGTGGTGGTTGTGTGGTGGTTGTGTGGTGGTTGTGTGGTGATTGTGTGATGGTTGTGTGGTGGTTGTGTGGTAGTTGTGTGGTGGTGGTGTGGTGGTTGTGTGGTAGTTGTGTGGTGGTTGTGTGGTAGTTGTGTGGTGGTTTTGTGGTCGTTGTGTGGTGGTAGTGTGGTAGTTGTGTGGTTGTTGTGTGGTGGTTGTGTGTTGCTTGTATGCTGGGATATGTAGATTATAGGAGGATTTGAATGAGGGTTGGTCTGGTTGAAGGTTTTTGGAGGTTTCGTTAAAGGTTGGAAAGTTTGATTGGAAACTTAAAAGTTCAATCAATTCTGAATAAAACATTTGTGTAGCGCTGCTTGAACACTGTTCAAAAGCATTTGGCTATAATAAAGTTTCGATAGATTCCATTGGAAGGTCGGAAATCAGATTGCTTAGAGGTTGCTAGTTCGGATTTTAATGTTTTAACTTTTAATTTTGGAGTTTTCAGTTCCGATTTCGAAACCTAATCTTATGTTTTACATTTTAGTTTGAGAATTAAATTGAATCAAATTTTAGATCATAAAAAGAAGGAGGGTTTGAGGACCCATGCACCCACATGCTTTTCCATGCGAGCGCTGTAAACTGATGAATTGCCTTCATTCATCTTATCGTCGTTTTCCACGCTGGAATGGAAATGTTGAAATAAGAAACAAAATTATGAGTTGATTCTTGTTAAGTAAAGTTACGACTTGAAAATTAAATTTAATTCTTTTTTAATTAAAGTTCATTTCTGTTAATCAATTATAATTGAATAAAGAATAGTTTCGGTCTTCTCACCATCCCAAGGGGACATCTCCCCATGCTATTTGACTCATGGTTTTGTGCGTTGTCGTAATGTTGGACTGTGAGTTTTAGTATCCTTCTCTAAGAGAAACCGAATTGAAATAGACTGGTTAATTGTGAGTTTTAGAAAAGGTTGCCACAAAAATAATTGATGTCATTTTTAGATTGATTGCAAAAAGATTTAACGATGAAAACACTAGCTTGAAAATATTTTCACTCGATATACACATATGTTTTTCAAAGTGCCTAGCAACAAGTAAACCAAATTGATTGAAATTGATTTTTTTTACTTTTTTCATCAATTTTTTACAATAATTTTATTCCCAATGCATAAAAATGTTTTAAGAGTTTTATAAGAAATTATGGCTTTTAAATTCTTAACCTCAGTTTCGAGGATAACTTTTCTGACGAAGTTTTTTTCCTTTAAATTTGAGATTCTTTTTTTTCAAATCAAATGGAAGCATCTTGAGAATTATTATTTGAGAAGCTGGAAAATTTTCAAACTATGAATAGCAAACATTTTATACCGGTTTTTCTATTTTTAGTTTTAATTATTATTATTGTGTTACTATTATGTCAAGTTTTGATTATTAATAAAACTGAAAGTGTGATCTTCTTCACTTCTGAAAACAAAAATAAAATGAATTTTTATGAATATGAAAAGAAATTGATTTCTTTTCTTAAAAACACTCATTTAAAAATTGAAGAAATTATGTTAAACATACAATTGAAGATTAATAACATTAAAATGGCTTTACTGTTGCATGCTTTATGGGAATACTCTAAAAAACAATGCCAATCAAAATTGTTTAAAAGTATAAGTAACACAAAAAATATCAAAAGAAGCTCCTTGCATTACTGTGATGCTTTGCCAAAAGGACTTGGTTTAAATCTAAAAAATCTTTTGAATTATTAAAAAATGTTATCTCGATTGAATAAAAAAATTCCATTTTTTTTTCATCTAAACTTATCATTTATTCACTTAGAACTATTCAAGTAAGGTCAATACATATGTTAAAATTTAATAAAATGTCAATATTTTCCACAACAGCTATCAAATAGCCACCGAATCAACTTCTTCCATTCACAGTGGGTAGGTTGGAAAGGCAGCTAGAAAGACTCAACAGTACTCGAAAAGACCAACTCTTTGAGCCTCTGGAGGACCAAGGGATCACAGCAGGAGGACAGTGGAAGCCTGAAGGGTGCATCTCTCGACACAGGGTGGCCATCATCGTACCCTTCAGGGATCGACAAAGACACCTCGATCTCTTCCTCGCACACCTCCACCCTATCCTGGCACGACAACAACTGCACTACCAAGTGTTTGTGGTTGAACAGGTGGGTGGGGGAATGGATGAGTGAGTGGGTGGGTGGGGAATGAATGAATGAGTGGGTAGGTGGGTGGGTGAGTGGGTGAGTGTGCGAGTAAATGAGAGGGTGAGTGGGTAGATGAATGAGTGTGTAACGTTGAGGAAGTTGTTGAATGATGGGTGAATGAGTGGGTGTTTTCTCAATAATTAATTGAATCATTAGGCAACCGCCTGAATCATTATTTTATTTATTCATTCCTCCATATACCTCTAATTTCACCCATTCGTTAGTGGCTCCATTGACGAATTCACTACTTCTTTCACTCTATCAATTCTTCAGCAAGGCAGAGCCACCTTCAACAAGGGACGACTGATGAATGCGGGATTCATGGCAACCATTGATACTCTTCCATTTCCCACCATGCATTCCACCATGCATTCCACCATTCATCCCACCATGCACTCCACCATCCATCCCACCATGCATTCCACCATGCATTCCACTATCCATCCCATCATGCATTCCACCATCCATCCCACCATCCATCCCACCATTCATCCCACCATGAATTCTACCATTCATCCCACCATCCATCCCACCATGCATTCCACTATCCATCCCACCATCCATCCCACCATCCATCCCACCATGCATTTCACTATTCCAGCCTTTATCCATCCCCCTATCCACTACAACATTCCAACTAGCACCCGATCAACCAACAACAGCCTTTCATTCACCCACAACAAGACTCAACCCACCAAAATTCCACAACTCATTTTTAAGATACCCCAAGCTACTTCAAAAATCACCCAACTTGACTCCAAAATCATTCAACCCACCCCTAAAAACACCCCACCCACCCCTAAAAACACCCCACCCACTCCTAAAAACACCCCACCCATCCCTAAAAACACCCCACCCACCCCTAAAAACACCCCACACACCCCTAAAAACACCCCACCCACTCCTAAAAACACCCCACTCATCCCTAAAAACACCCCACCCACCCCTAAAAACACCCCACCCACTCCTAAAAACACCCCACCCATCCCTAAAAACACCCCACCCATCCCTAAAAACACCCCACCCACCCCTAAAAACACCCCACCCACCCCTAAAAACACCCCACCCACCCCTAAAAACACCCCACCCACCCCTGAGAACACTCCACCCACCACCATCCTTTTCGAGTGTTTCATCTTCCATGACGTGGATTTGTTGCTTGAGGATGATAGGAACCTCTATTCCTGCCCTCCCCACCCACGCCACCTCTCCGTCGCTATCAAGCAAATGGGATACAAGTGGGTGGGTGTGGGTGGGTGAATGTGGGTGGGTGTGGGTGGGTGAATGTGGGTGGGTGTGGGTGAGTGGGTGTGGGTGAATGTGAGTGGGTGGGTGTGGGTGAATGTGGGTGGGTGTGGGTGGGTGCTGGTGGGTGTGGTTGTAGGTGTGGGTATGGGTTGGTTGTGAGTGTTGGTGTGTGTGAGTATGGGTGGGTATGGTTTTGGATGTGGGTGTGGGTGGGTTTGTGTGGGCAGTGGATGTTGGTGTAGGTGGCTTTTTGTGGAGTTTGATGATTGGCTTCATAGATGTGGGTAGAGTAGAGTGATTTGGTTCCGATGGGTGTTTTGACGTAACAAAGTGTGAATGGGGGAGAGGGGGTGGGGTAAGCAAGGTGGATGAAAGGGAAATAGGAAAGGGAAGGTGGAAGAAGGTGGAACACACCGTTGAAATAATCCACCTAAAACTCCCCATGGACATTGGACACAGAGACATTGTTCTTTTCTTTGGAACTTTCACTCAATAATAATTATAATAATTACAATTATATAATTATAATTATTATAATTATAATAACTTTCAAAGAATCAATATTCTTTTTTATGAGCGACTCCATGCACAACCCTCAGACTGGCGTACCCGGAGTTGGTGGGGGGAGTGTTGGCGATGAGAAGACAGCATTTTGTGAAGGCTAATGGCTACTCAAACTCGTACTGGGGGTGGGGTGGGGAGGATGATGACATGGCTCACAGGTGGGAGTTGGGGTGATGATGGGAGTGTCAGTGGGTGGTTGAAGATGTTGGTGGGTGTTTGAGGATGTTGGTGGGTGGTTGAAGATGTTGGTGGGTGTTTGTGGATGTTGGTGGGTGTTTGAGGATGTTGGTGGGTGTTTGTGAATGTTGGTGGGTGTTTGTGGATGTTGGTGGGTGTTGGAGGATGTTGGTGGGTGTTTGTGAATGTTGGTGGGTGTTTGAGGGTGTTGGTGGGTGTTTGAGGATGTTGGTGGGTGTTGGTGGGTGTTGGTGGGTGTTTGAAGATGTTGGTGGGTGTTGGTGGGTGTTTGAGGATGGTGGTGGGTGTTTGTGAATGTTGGTGGGTGTTTGAGGATGTTGGTGGGTGTTTGAGGATGTTGGTGGGTGTTTGTGAATGTTGGTGGGTGTTTGAGGAGGTTGGTGGGTGTTTGTGGATGTTGGTGGGTGTTTGTGGATGTTGGTGGGTGTTGGTGGGTGTTTGAGGATGTTGGTGGGTGTTTGAGGATGTTGGTGGGTGTTTGAGGATGTTGGTGGGTGTTGGTGGGTGGTTGAAGATGTTGGTAGGTGTTTGTGGATGTTGGTGGGTGTTTGTGGATGTTGGTGGGTGGTTGAAGATGTTGGTGGGTGTTTGTGGATGTTGGTGGGTGTTTGAGGATGTTGGTGGGTGTTTGTGAATGTTGGTGGGTGGTTGAAGATGTTGGTGGGTGTTTGAAGATGTTGGTGGGTGGTTGAAGATGTTGGTGGGTGTTTGTGGATGTTGGTGGGTGTTGGTGGGTGTTTGAGGATGTTGGTGGGTGTTTGAGGATGTTGGTGGGTGTTTGAGGATGTTGGTGGGTGTTGGTGGGTGGTTGAAGATGTTGGTGGGTGTTTGAGGATGTTGGTAGGTGTTTGTGGAGGTTGGTGGGTGTTTGAAAATGTTGGTGGGTGTTTGAGGAGGTTGGTGGGTGTTTGAGGATGTTGGTGGGTGTTGGAGGATGTTGGTGGGTGTTGGAGACGTTAGAGTGGGTGTCTAAGAGGGGAGGTGCTAAAAAACGTTGAAATTATAACTTTCTCTTTGCTGCTCCAGTTGCAGTTGTAGCTGTAGTTCCAATCAATTTGCTCTCCAACTCAACTAACCGGTTTATAGGTTATAAAGATTCCATTCAATTTTTCCCCCACCAGACTAGCATTCTCCCGTTTACGAATCACCCGCCCACCAAGCAACATTGCGCGCTACAGAATGATGGAGCATCCGAAAAGCATCCCATCCAAGTATCCTGACAGGTGCTGATGACGTGAGATTTGGGTGTTTGGGAACACATACACATACGCACGCGCGCACACACACACACACACACACACACACACACACACACACACACACACACACACACACACACACACACACACACACACACACACACACACACACATACACACACTCATACAAACACACGCACAAACAACTAGAAACCTCACCTCTTTCTTAACACCCAGCCCCTGCGCCCTCATCTCCAGGCAGAAGCTGTTGTACAGCAGCATAGGCAGAATCCCCACCGATGGAGTGAGCAACATTCACACGTGCACAAACATCACTCACATCCATTACCACCCCTTATACACTCACCTTCTGGTCGATGTGGGTGCCCCTCCATCCAGCTGACGTCATATTTTCAATAAATGTTTCAATGACGATTTGTTCATTTTATATATTCAAAAATATCAATGAATATTTGTATTCAATAAAATGTATATATTAAATAACATGAATAAATAAGCATATATTTCATTATTCAATATATTTGATGTATTCAAATTGTGGTATCCAATACATACGTTTAAATAGGAGTTCAGAATGTTTTATTTGAAGCGGTGGTGATGATGATGATGATGATGATGATGATGATGATGATGACGATGATGATGATGATGATGATGATGATGACGATGATGATGATGATGATGACGATGATGATGATGATGATGATGATGATGACGATGATGATGGTGATGATGATGATGATGATGATGACGATGATGATGATGATGACGATGATGATGGTGATGATGATGATGATGATGATGATGATGATGATGATGACGATGATGTTTTCGAAAGCTTCAATGTTGTTGTTGTGGTGTTGCAAGCATGAAGGAATGCATGAGCAAACGGATAAACAAAAACGGACGAACAAATGGATGAATTCAAGATTGAACGTGTGGGTGAAGTGGTAGGCTTAATGGGTGAAGTGGTAGGCTTAATGGGTGAAGTGGTAGGCTTAATGGGTGAAGTGGTAGGCTTAATGGGTGAAGTGAGTCAAATGGCATTGGTGCGTGTTACTGGAAGGATGGTGGAAATGAAATAAAAATATATAAATTGAAAATCAAAAAATCAAAAAAACTAGAAATTAAAATTTGAGAAATCAAAAATTAGAATTTCAAAAATTGAAAAGATTATCGGAGATTTACAATTCGACAGATCACACGAAGGTATGGTGTAAAAATGTTGATTAGAAGAATTAATGAGGGATTGGTTTTGATAAATTGTCGTTTTGATGAGATAAGGGTTTGGGCCAACAGTTAACTTGTGGAAGCCAAGAAGGTAGAAAATTGCAGTTCGATTGCATACAAGCTCAATGGAGTCTTTGTTACCACGTGTCTTTCAAGCTGAACCGAAGCGTGGATGTATGGAGGAGGAGGAAGCGGAAGAAGAAGAAGGGAAAGAGGGATTGAAAGAAGAAGAGAAGAAAGTGAAAAATGAATGGAAGGGGGGAAAGGAAGGAAGGATGAAAGAATGAAAGTTGGAGTTTAAAAGAAAGGAAGAAAGAAGGAAGGAAGAGTAAAGGTAGTAGTTAGGTTGGTTTAACGATGATGGAGGGAGAGAGGGGGATGACAAAAATGGAAATGTCATCGATGGTGGACCATTGCAGACGACTGCTGCTGGTGGTGGTGGTAGTGGCAGCCTTGTTGTCGTTGCCTTCTGTACTTGTAGTGGTAGCTGCTATTGCTGTAGCGGAAGCGTTTGATGTTGTTGTAGCTGTAGTGGTTGCTGCCGCTGTTGTAGCTGTGGTAGCTGCTTCCGCTGTTGCAGCTGTAGCTGTAGAAACGACGGTATCTTCTGTGGCTGGTGTGAGTATAGTGGTGGATGGCGTAGTTGTGGCGGCTGTGGCTGGAGCTGTGGCGGTGAGTGGCACTTTGGGAACTATATCAAGCTGATTTAAAGGGAGGTTCTTGATTCGAGCCATCATGGCCAGGTCTTGCGCCGCTATGATGAACCTGTTGCGCGTGTTACATACAACAGGTTACAATGCATACAACGGGTTACAATGCATACAAGGGCTTACAAAGCATACAACGGGTTACAATGCGTACAACGGCTTACAATGCATACAACGGGTTACAAAGCATACAACGGGTTACAATGCATACAACGGGTTACAAAGCATACAACGGGTTACAATGCGTACAACGGCTTACAATGCCTACAACGGGTTACAATGCGTACAACGGCTTACAAAGCATACAACGGGTTACAATGCATACAAGGGCTTACAAAGCATACAACGGGTTACAATGCATACAAGGGCTTACAATGCATACAACGGATAACAACAGGTTGGCAATGCTACGAAATGTGAATAACAAGCCACAACGGGCTAATAATACACTCAAAAACAACTTTATAACAGGTTAAGTAAATTAAGAACAATGCAAATACAAACAAAATAAGAATAAACAAACAATATTACGTATATACATATACAAACACGGTTATTAAAAGTAAACTACAATGAAAAAAACCTCAATAACCCTAATCCTTTTAACTCTCGTTCTCTTATCCTCTAGCGCCCCCTTCTCCCCCCCCATTCTCCAATCCTTTCAACCCCCTTTCCCCAAGTCCTCAACCACCCACCCACCTTTTGGGGTTGTCAGGGTGGGTGATTCGGAGAGAGTTGAGGACGCAGGAGATGGCTTCCTGATTGCTCACTGTGTCCCAGAGGCCGTCTGAGGCAACTATGACGAAAGAGATGGCGGAGGATGGGGGAAAAGGTTGTTGTTGCTGTTGCTGTTGTTGTTGTTGCTGTTGCTGCTGTTGTTGTTGCTGTTGCTGCTGTTGTTGTTGCTGTTGCTGCTGTTGTTGTTGTTGTTGCTGCTGTTGTTGTTGCTGTTGCTGCTGTTGTTGTTGCTGTTGTTCATATTGTTGTCCTTGTTGTTGGTGGAAAGGTCTTGATGGACTGTAGTAATCGAATGGTTGATGTTGTTGTTGCCATGGTTGCTGTTGAAAAGAAGGTTCGATGAAAAGATGGGTGGATGAGTTGTCATCAAGGAGCTTCTGTAACTCCATCACTGAGACCTGTGCATTGAAAATGGATGGATAAATGAAAGATGGATGGATGAATGAAAAATGGATGGATGAATGAAAAATGGATGGATGAATGAAAAATGGATAATTGAATGAAAGATGGATGGATGAATGAAAAATGGATGAATGGATGAAAGATGGGTGGATGAATGAAAGAAAGATGGATGAATGAAAGATGGATGGATGAATGAAATATGGATGGATGGATGAAAAATGGACGAATGAAAAAAAAATGGATGAATGGATGAAAGACGGATGGATGGCTGAAAGATGGATGGATGAAAGACGGATGGATGGCTGAAAGATGGATGGATGAATGGATGGATGAATTATAGATGAATAAAAGATGGATGGATGGATGAAAGATGGATGGATGGATGAAAGATGGATGGATGAATGGAAGATGGGTGGATGAATGGAAGATGGATGGATGAATGGATGGATGAAAGATAGATGAATAAAAGACGGATGGATGGATGGATGGATGAATGGAAGATGGATGGATAGATGAAAGATGGATGGATGAATGAAAGATAGATGGATGGATGAAAAATGGATGGATGAATGATGGATGGATGAATGGAAGATGGATGGATGAATGGAGGATGGATAATTGAATGAAAGATGGATGGATGGATGAAAGATGGATGGATGAATGAAAGATGGATGGATGGAAGCGCAGAGCACCTGGGGCACACAGGAGAGGTATGGCTTGATGGCGATGTTGCTCGAGTGCAGTCTCAGGTTGTGGTCGCCAAGCACTCTGGAGAGTCCTATGGTCTGCAACAGACGAGACTGTGTGTGCGTGTGTGTGTGTGAGTGTGTGTGTGTGTGTGTGTGTGTGTGTGTGTGTGTGTGTGTGTGTGTGTGTGTGTGTGTGTGTGTGTGTGTGTGTGTGTGTGTGTGTGTGTGTGTGTGTGTGTGTGTGTGTGTGTGTGTGTGTGTGTGTGTGTGTGTGTGTGTGTGTGTGTGTGTGTGTGTGTGTGTGTGTGTGTGTGTGTGTGTGTGTGTGTGTGTGTGTGTGTGTGTGTGTGTGTGTGTGTGTGTGTGTGTGTGTGTGTGTGTGTGTGTGTGTGTGTGTGTGTGTGTGTGTGTGTGTGTGTGTGTGTGTGTGTGTGTGTGTGTGTGTGTGTGTGTGTGTGTGTGTGTGTGTGTGTGTGTGTGTGTGTGTGTGTGTGTGTGTGTGTGTGTGTGTGTGTGTGTGTGTGTGTGTGTGTGTGTGTGTGTGTGTGTGTGTGTGTGTGTGTGTGTGTGTGTGTGTGTGTGTGTGTGTGTGTGTGTGTGTGTGTGTGTGTGTGTGTGTGTGTGTGTGTGTGTGTGTGTGTGTGTGTTCGTGGGTATAACAACTCACTCTCTTCCCTTTGCCGTATATCATTGGACTCTTGATGTCTGACTCCGTTAGAACTTTCTTGAACCTTCAATGATTATTCATCCTTCATTCTTTCATTTATCCATCCATTCATCTTTTAATTCACTAGCCATTCCACCATTTATTTTATCAAGAATATATCCACCCATTCAACCACCACTACCTCTCTCATCTATCCCACTCACCACCACCCAAACCATTCATCCATTTATCCATCTCACCCACCACCATCCAAACCACCCATCCTACTCACCATTATCCATTTATCCTTCCACCCATCCACCTTCTATTCATTCCACCCACCACCTTTCAAACCATCCATTCATCTATCCCACCCACTTCCATCCAAACCATCCATTTTGCATTACACCCACCACTATCCACTCATCCACCATCTATTCATCGCACCATCTATCCATCTTAACTATACATCCAACACCCATTATCTATCCATCTTTTATCCATCTACCATCTATCCATCCAACCATCCATTCATCTACCCACCCTCCAAACCATCTACCACCAACCACTCCTCTATCCATCCACCCACAATCCACTCCTCTATTCATCCACTCTTCCATCCATCCACCCACCATCTACTCTTCTATCCATCCACTCCTCTATCCATCCACCCACCACCCACTCCTCTATCCATCCACCTACCACCCACTCCTCTATCCATCCACCTACCACCTACTCCTCTATCCATCCACCCACCATCCACTCCTCTATTCATCCACTTTTCCATCCATCCACCCACCATCCACTCCTCTATTCATCCACTCTTCCATCCATCCACCCACCATCTACTCTTCTATCCATCCACTCCTCTATCCATCCACCTACCACCCACTCCTCTATCCATCCACCCACCACCCACTCCTCTATCCATCCACCCACCATCCACTCCTCTATCCATCCACCCACCACCCACTCCTCTATCCATCCACCCACCATCCACTCCTCTATCCATCCACCCACCATCCACCCACCATCCACTCTTCCATCCATCCACCCACCATCCACTCCTCTATTCATCCACTCTTCCATCCATCCACCCACCATCCACTCCTCTATCCATCCACCCACCATCCACTCATCCACGGCTCCCGGTACAAAGTCATATTGCCAACATCGTGGTGGTAGGGGTGTTTGAGGTACTCTGTGGATGTCCAATTGTCGTCCCTCAACTCCGCACTCTGCACCAAACTTGCCTGCAGTGGCCGTGGTGGCCGTGGTGATTGTGGCCGTGGTGGTTGCGATGTTGGTGGCAGTGGCGGTTGTGGTGGTGGTGGTGGCGATGGTGGAAAGACGAAGGGAGGTATGATGGAGAAGTTGAAAATGGAAATGGAAGGCTGGGAGGGAGTGAAGATAGAGTGGAGAAGATATGAGGATGGAGTGGAGGTGAGGTGGTTTAGTGCAGAAGCCGCATAAGAAACCACACAAAACCAACATCCACCATGACAAGATCCAAAGTACACATCCAACAATGCCCCGGAGTGGGATAATGTACAGTAGAAGAGGAGGAAGAAGAAGAAACACACATCCATATACGCCATACGAAAATATCACACATCCACATGCACCACCACCCACGATGTATCTGATGCGGTGTTGGTCGTTGTGGGGGATGTGGTCAGTGGTGAGTTGAACTATCTCATCCCTCTGCTTGTTGTACAGGACTGCTCTGCATAAAACACACATCCGTTTGCACACACACACACACACACACACACACACACACACACACACACACACACACACACACACACACACGCACGCACGCACGCACGCACGCACTCACGCACGCACACACACATACACACACACACACACACACACACACACACACACACACACACACACACACACACACACACACACACACACACACACACACACACACACACACACGCACGCACGCACGCACACACACACACACAACCTGCAATCTCCGGCGTTAGCAACAAAAAGCTTGTTGGCCAGTATGACCACCGCCATGGCAGCACACCCACCCTTCGTCTCTTCCATCTCTTCACCCAGCAGCTGGTCCTGGGTGTGGTGGTAGAAAGAACAGGTTGTGGTGGTGGTGGTGGTGGTAGTAGTAGTGCTGGTGGTAGTAGTGGTAGTAAGAACAGGTGGTGGTGGTGATGGGAACAGGTGATGGTGGTGGTGGAAACTGGTGGTGGTGGTGGTGGGAACAGGTGGTGGTGGTCGTTGGAACTGGTGGGAGTGGTGGTGGGAAAAGGTGGTGGTGGTTGTGGAAACAGGTGGTGGTGGTGGTGGGAGCAGGTGGGGATGGTGGTGGGAACAGGTGGGGGTGGTGGTGGTAAGAACAGGTGGTGGGAACAGGTAGTGGTGGTGGTGGTGGGAACAGGTGGTGGTGGGAACAGGTGGTGGTGGGAACAGGTTGGGGTGGTGGTGAGAACTGGTGTCGTCCACACACCTTCATTGTTCCACGCAAGCCTCCTCAACCACCCACCTATTTTCCAAACTTAGTTTATCATTCAAGCCCTGATTTGATTTTTCACCATTGTCTGAATCAACTCTGGCACACAAAACTCAAGTTACCAATCATCATCTACTCCTCTCCAACTCACCACTCTTCCAAGCGCCTAATTCGCCACCAAACAACCACTACCTATTAAACAATTAACCAGTCTACCCAACACCACCAAACACTCCTCAACACCACCAAACAACCCCTCAACAACACTAAACACTCCTCAACACCACCAAAAAACCCCTCAACACCACCAAACAACCCCTCAACACCACCAAACAACCCCTCAACACCACCAAACAACCCCTCAACACCACCAAACAACCCCTCAACACCACCAAACAACCCCTCAACAACACCAAACAACCCCTCAACACCACCAAACAACCCCTCAACACCACCAAACAACCCCTCAACACCACCAAACAACCCCTCAACACCACCAAACAACCCCTCAACACCACCAAACAACCCCTCAACACCACCAAACAACCCCTCAACACCACCAAACAACCCCTCAACACCACCAAACAACCCCTCAACACCACCAAACAACCCCCAAACAAATTCCACCCACTCACCATCTGTTCAAACGACGCCTCAAAAGCTCCGACCATCAGTTGGAGCAGGGATGGCTGGGTGGTCGATGTTGGCGGAGTCTCGCCTGTCAATCTTTCGCTCCCACCATGCCTACATACCACTGTCAGAGGGTGATGCCTCTATTGTAATAGCTATTACTTCCAGGTTTCCATAATTAAGATTTATTCAACTAATTACAAGTTATTTAATTAATTAATATTTTTTGCATCTGTAGCACAATGGATAGCAAGCCCGCTTGAACACGTGAGGCTCAGGGTTCGATTCTCGACTAAGTTCAAGTTTGAGTTGTGAAAAAGCGGTAACGCAATGAAAGAACAGACGGCGTCCTAGAGTGGCTTAGTCACCTAGTTGCGCCTCAGTTGCTTGCCTTGGCACTTAACAGATTGGATTTATTATTAGTATTATTATTATTATTATTATTAGTAGTAGTAGTAGTAGTAGTAGTAGTAGTAGTAGTAGTAGTAGTAGTAGTAGTTGTAGTAGTAGTAGTAGTAGTAGTAGTAGTAGTAGTAGTAGTAGTAGTAGTAGTAGTAGTAGTAGTAGTAGTAGTAGTAGTAGTAGTAGTAGTAGTAGTAGTAGTAGTAGTAGTAGTAGTAGTTGTAGTAGTAGTAGTAGTAGTAGTTGTAGTAGTAGTAGTAGTAGTAGTAGTAGTTGTAGTAGTAGTAGTGGTAGTAATAGTAGTAGTAGTGGTATCAAAGTTAATTAATGTTAATTAGATAATGACTTTACCAAATGCTTTTAGATTGGAAGATTTGAGCAACTAAAGGTTAAATTACAGAGTCCCTAGAGCCAATTTAACTAACGCTTGATTTCCAATCGTAAATGTCCATTCATGATGCGTTTAACTGGGCCATTAAAATCAATTCATGAAGCGCTAAGTTGGAAGAGAGAAACAAACTTGGGTGGTTAAGCAGCAAATCTTCTTGCGTCTGAGTACTTGAATCAACTTTTACACCTCCTCCTCTTCTCCCACTCTTTCCTTCGCCGTCGCCATCACTGCACCTCGCATCAATCCTTTGCAACACACCTGTATTCCTCCCCATTCCTTCCTCCTCCTCCTCCTTTTCCTCTTCCTCCTCTTCAATATCTCTCGCTAACGTCACATGACTTTTGTTGTCTTCGTCATCGTTGTCAACGTTATTTATTTCTTTGTTAATGTTGTCGTCATCAATCCATTCCTTGTTATTGTTGTCGTCATCATATGCTTCGTTGTTAATGTTGTCGTCATCATTTGCTTCGTTGTTGATTTTGTCATCATTTGCTTCGTTGTTGATTTTGTCGTCATCATTTGCTTGTTTGTTGATGTTGTCGTCATCATTTGCTTGTTTGTTGATGTTGTCGTCATCATTTGCTTTTTTGTTGATGTTGTCGTCATCATTTGCTTGTTTGTTGATGCTTTCGTCATCATTTGCTTGTTTGTTGATGTTGTCGTCATCATTTGCTTCGTTGTTGATGTTGTCGTCATCATTTGTTTCGTTGTTGATGTTGTCGTCATCATTTGCTTCGTTGTTGATGTTGTCGTCATCATTTGCTTGTTTGTTGATGTTGTCGTCATCATTCTCCTCACATGCATCATCACCTTCATCTTCCCCCTCGTTTTCTTCCGTCTTGGCGTTGTTATTATCCTTCTTTGTTTTTTTCTTTTTTGAAATGCCATTGCTGTTATTTTCGGTCTCATTTATCACATCACCATCGGTCTTTCCTTCATCCACTCTCTCCTCCTCCTCCACTCTCTCTCCCCCCTCTCCCTCTTCTCTTTTTCTCTTTTCCTCTTCTCCTTCTACTCCTCCTCCCTCCATAAGCTTTTCCCCTCCTCTCTTTTCCCTTTCTTCCTCTACTCTTCCTTCCTCCATTAGCTTTTCCAGCTCCTCCATTATCAACTGAATGTTATCCTGCAATTGATGGAACGACACTGACGGTAACATAACCTTCATTTATTACTTATCTTGATAATAGTAATACTTTTAAAAGACAACAATAATTACAACAAAACGGCAACGATAACAAAAATAACAAAAAAATCAACACACCAACAACATCAAAAACAGCAACAGCAGCAGTAACAGCAACAGCAACAACAGCGGCAGCAACAACATTAACAGTAATAGCAACAGCAGCAACAACAGCAACAGCAGCAGCAACAACAGCAATAACAGCACCAACAACAACAACAGCAACAACAACAGCAGCAACCTTGATGATGAGATGGAGGTGTTGGGAAGCAAGAACAGCTGCTCCTGGTCCGTCATGGCCATCGAACAGGCCAAAGTATGTCAGCTGATGCAGAGAAGGAGAGGTTGTATTGAACAAAAAATTATACATCCTCAATTTATTTGATTTTATGCATTTATTTTTGATAATTTTGAACTATTCTTTAAAATGAAACTATACATTTGTATTTTATACAATAAAATAAAAAACATATTTTTAAATTTCAGATAAAAACAAATTAATTTCCAAAGTAGTGACTTGTTGCAGGAGTGGGTTGGTGCTGTTGAGAGGCAGAATGTAGGCAGATGCCTGATCCTCATTCACTTCTGTTTTCAAGGCATTTGTGCATCTGTGTGTGTGTGTGTGTGTGTGTGTGTATGTGTGTGTGTGTGTGTGTGTGTGTGTGTGTGTGTTTGTGTGTGTGTGTGTGTGTGTGTGTGTGTGTGTGTGTGTGTGTGTGTGTGTGTGTGTGTGTGTGTGTGTGTGTGTGTGTGTGTGTGTGTGTGCATGTGTATGTATGCATGCATTTTTATTTTTATATGTTAACTTTTTATCAGGCTTAGAGTCCTTTCAACTTTTTTGTGTATGCAAACTTGAAGTAGTAAACAAATAAAAAAATTAAAAAATATTAAAAATAAATTTTAAAAAAAATTGAATAGAACTAAAAATAACAGCACGCACTCGGCATATCCGGCCATTAGCGGCATGAGAAAGACCTTTTTTGGCACAATGACTGGCCTGGCTGATTGGTTGTTGGAGGCCTGCACCTCGTCGGGACTGAGACATAAAAAATGGGGACGCACGTATTGGAACTTGCTGTCAGGAGCTTCGGGGTGCAAGTCGATGTCGTCTTCGGCAACAACCGAGGGCTCTTTGTGAGACTGCCTCAAAATTGTTTTATCTTTGTCTCCCTCAAAAATTTCTTCGGCAAAAACATGCCCACTCGTTAGGTGACTTACGGCGTTTTTCAAGCGTTTAAACATTTTTAAAGATTTGTGTGTTTAGTTGTTCATTTAAAAATTTGGTTTGACTATTGGCTATACTTTCAAGACCGTTGACTTATTTACAAACGAACGCATTTTTCAGAATATTTGAGTTAAATGTGTGAATACTTTTTTTCATTCATTTATTTTGTCATAAATTCAAATATGATATTTGTTATTGATTAAGTTACTATTTAAGTTGGAATTCGGAGGGTAGGTCAAACTGTTCCTCTTCTTCTTGCTGTATGGGTGCACCAGTACTATAACTCTGTGTTACACAACTTGTAGAAACTGAAAAAAAAACTTAAATTCAGTATTTAAAAAAAATATTTTATATTTTATTATTATTATTATTTTATACATTTTTTCATTGAATTTAGTGATAATTATTTCAGTGATTTTGAAATGAAGTAAAAAACCACTAACATCTTATTACTATTATTACTCCTATTATAATCTCAACTACTCACGACTCCTTCCTCAAACTCACCACACATATCTTCCTCGCATGTGAATCCTTCTCCACACTCACTACACTTCACTCCTACCTTGTATGGCTTCTCCCCAGCAACGTTACCTCTAGAAAATAGTAAGAATTGAAAACATTTTTGAAAAATTTGCTTTTTTTGTAATTAAAAAAAATTGGAACAACTCACGTACCCAGGGCCGTAGTTGCAGACGAATACATCACCATATTTAAGGTTCAGTCCAGTCACCAGGTCGCACTTGGCATAACCACACCCCATCTCCCATGACTCCGCCCACACCAGCTGAAGGGGGTGGGTTTTATTTCACTTGCCTTGCTAGAGTGGCTTAATCACCCATTAGCCCAACAGCGCTTTAAACCTTTTCTCCGAAAGCGCCTTCAAAGCCTGGTTCGAACGCCTTTGAACATAAAGATGAAGGCGCAATACAAATTCTTTGACTGATCATCACCTGTCTGTAGTGCCCACACAGCTTGCCTTCCTGGCACTGCATGGAAGGGAAGTCGTAAGAGCTCTTCTCGTCCATCCACGCGTCGATCGACGTCACGTACTCTTGCTGACGCTTCGAGAAGATGTTCATGTTTTGGCCTGCATAGGACAGTCCAAGCGCCTCTGTTACGTGCTGCCTTAGCTTTTCTATAACCCATTAGTCAAAAAAAAACGTTTTCCAACCAACAATACCCCAACCAAAAACTACCCCAAAAACCCCAACCACATTCTATCCCCAACAACCCTCAACAATAATCTTTCCCCAAAAATCCCTCAAAGACAATCACCCATTCTTCCCCTTCACTCACAACCCCCCTCCCCCTCTCCACAATCACTCCCCCCCCCCTCCCCACAATCACCCCCTCCCCCCTCTCCACAATCACCTCCCTTCCCCACCACCTATGTGTTCGTAGGGTTTGTCAGGGGCGCCAGGCTGTCCATGTTCAGACTGGCAAGATTCTGCCCACTCACTCGCCATGCGCGCCAACACCCCGTTCCACACCTGATTGTGTGGCGCTTAATAATTTAGAAAATAATTCAATTTAATTTTAATAATTAAATAATAGTATTATTTAGTTTTAATAATCCTTAATAATATTAAAATTTTAAAAATAGATTTATGATTGAAATATTGTGAAAAATTAAATATTAAATTATTTTTCAAATATTATTAACAACTAATTATAAAAATATTAATATTTAATTATAGAAATATTAATATTTAATTATAGAAATATTAATATTTAATTATAGAAATATTAATATTTAATTATAGAAATATTAATATTTAATTATAGAAATATTAATATTTAATTATAGGAATATTGAAATATATTTTCGTTATCAATTAAAATAATAGTTTCTTTACCCCTCCATTCACCACTCACCACCCACCCATTCACCACTCACCACCCACCCATTCACCACTCACCACCCACCCATTCACCACTCACCACCCACCCATTCACCCACCCATCCATTCACCCACCCATCCATTCACCCACCCACCCATTCACCTATCCATTCCTCCACCACCCATTCATTCAACCACCCACCCACCCACCCACCACTCACCACCCACCCACCCACCACTCACCACCCACCCACCCACCCTCCACTCACCACCCACCCATTCACCACTCACCACCCATCCATTCACCCACCCACCCATTCACCTATCCATTCCTCCACCACCCATTCATTCAACCACCCACCCACCCACCCACCACTCACCACCCACCCACCACTCACCACCCACCCACCCACCACTCACCACCCACCCACCCACCACTCACCACCCACCCACCACTCACCACCCACCCACCACTCACCACCCACCCACCCACCACTCACCACCCACCCACCCACCACTCACCACCCACCCACCACTCACCACCCACCCATCCACCCACCACTCACCACCCACCCACCCACCACTCACCACCCACCCACCCACCACTCACCACCCACCCACCACTCACCACCCACCCATCCACCCACCACTCACCACCCACCCACCACTCACCACCCACCCACCCACCACTCACCACCCACCCACCCACCACTCACCACCCACCACTCACCACCCACCCACCACTCACCACCCACCCATCCACCACTCACCACCCACCCACCCACCACTCACCACCTTCCTCATGTTACTAGCCGGTTCTCCTTTCCTCATGGAGTTGTGTTTCAAAAGAATTTCCTGTATAGTCTGTTCGTCAAACAACCTTCCTCCAACCCCCACCACCATCAGCCCCACCACCATACCCACCACCATCACCATACGCCCACTTAGCTTCTCTTTGGGCTCCCACATATCTTATCAAACTCTATCAACAGCTGCGCAAAGCAACAAAGGCTGAATTCTTTATAAATTATGTTATAATTTTTATAATTATAGTTGGAAATTATAGTTGATAATTATGATTAGTGATTATAGCTTATAATTAAAACTTTATTTTTTCAATTTATATATTAATTAATTCTATATTAATTTTTATAATTTATATTTAAACAGAGCAAGTTGTTTATGAATCAGAATGTTTCGAACGAAGTTAAACAAAATGAGAATATGGGAAGTTAGTCTAAGTTTATCTTTGAGGGTTTCTTGCTTAGTTACTCACGCTGGGCTCAGTCACTCTTATACACCTCCTTCCTACCGCTGTCGGCTCTATTGACTCAGTGCCTTCAATTCTGCTGTGATGTATTCTTTATGCTATATTGTATTGTTTTGTATTCTACTCTACTGTATTCTACTGTTTTTTACTGTATTCTACTGTTTTTTACTGTATTCTACTGTTTTTACCCTACTGTATTCTACTTTATTCTTTTATTCTACAGTATTTTATTGTATTGTATTGTATTTTATTGTATTGTATTGTATTGTATTGTATTGTATTGTATTGTATTGTATTGTATTGTATTGTATTGTTTTGTATTGTATTGTATTGCATTGTATTGTATTGTATTGTATTGTATTGTATTGTACTGTATTGTATTGTATTGTATGTATTGTATTTTATTGTATTCTACTGTATTGTATTGTATTGTATTGTACTGTATTGTATTGTATTGTATGTATTGTATTTTATTGTATTCTACTGTACTGTAATCTACCGTGTTGCCATGTATTGTATGATACTTCATTGCATTGTATTGTATTGAGTACCATACAATCAACACCAACTCTAAAAATTTCTTTATACAGAATGTTCCATATAGAATCTTTTACACATAATACACTGTAAACAGTATTTTGTACATTGAATACCCCATACACAATACACCCCATACACAATACACCCCATACACAATACACCCCATACACAATACACCCCATACACAATACACCTCATACACAATACACCCCATACACAATACACCCCATACACAATACACCCCATACACAATACACCCCATACACAATACACCCCATACACAATACACCCCATACACAATACACCCCATACACAATACACTCTATACAGAATAC
Source organism: Branchellion lobata (assembly GCA_947562095.1). Lineage (NCBI taxonomy): Eukaryota > Metazoa > Annelida > Clitellata > Hirudinida > Piscicolidae > Branchellion > Branchellion lobata. Next base: position 3,225,632 of record OX387260.1, read on the forward strand.
ACCCCATACACAATACACCCCATACACAATACACCCCATACACAATACACCCCATACACAATACACCCCATACACAATACACCCCATACACAATACACCCCATACACAATACACCCCATACACAATACACCCTATACAGAATACCTCATAGATTGTCATTGAACCACCATATACAAATCAATTGCAATTTGCCTATCTGCCTGCCGATCGAACCCTCCTATCTTCACAGCCCTTCTCTGACACTCTCCTGAACTTTCACCTGTATTACGTGTATCATTTTATTTATCTTACTTGTATTACTTGTATCACCTGTATAACTTGTATTACCTGTATTACTTGTATCACCTGTATTACTTGTATCACCTGTATTACTTGTATCACCTGTATAACTTTTTTTTCATAGTCTTTATTGAAGCAAATTCAGACAAATGCTGAAAATGGCACAAAACATGGTGAGCAATAAAAATAAAAACTAAAATCAACAATAACTGAATGTCATAAGAATTGTCAATTGTCTGTTGCGAGAGATCAAAAACTGACTATAGAATCAAATTTATAAATCTCAAAAATTTAGAATCGAGTCATAGCTTATATTGAATGACTATTGAAGAATGTTTCATCAAATTAACCAAAACTGGAATGCTAAAAGGTTCT
>OX387260.1:3233785-3243785 GCA_947562095.1 Branchellion lobata
ACGTTTTGCCGAATTCACTTTTCATTTCGAAGTTTTAATATTATCTTTGTTCAAAAGTGACAACAGCTTCTGGTAGAGGATGAAGAGGATGAGGAAGATGAAGAAGAGGAGGTTGTTGTGGATGCTGGTAGCGTTTGTGCTACTGGAACTGATGGTGGCTGATGGTGAGTTTGATTTGGAAAATTATTATATTTTGGGAAAAATAATTTATAAAAATAAATTGATAAAAAATTAAAATTTATCAATTCCTATTTATTATCTTTATTTTTTTCAATATTATTATTATTTAAATTTTTATTTTTATTATTATACATTTTATATAATAAATTGCTTTATATAGAATTTATTTAAGTTTTTTCAATTTTAGTTACACCCTACTCCAACCCCTACTACCTCTACCAAAACCACTATCCCCGCTACTCCCACCACTACAACCACTACTACAGCCATCACTGCTACCGCTACAACCATCACTACTACTACTACAACCACCACTGTTACTACCACAACCACCACTACTACTACTACTACTACACTTACTACTACCACTACTACTAGTAGTATCATTATAACAACCACTACTACTTCTACCAAAACCACTATCACCGCTACTACCACCACTACAACCACTACTACAGCCACTACCACTACTACTACAACCTTCACTACTACTGCTGCAACCACCACTACTACAACTACAACCACCACTACTACTACTACAACCACCACTGCTACTACTACTACAACCACCACTACTACTACTACTATTACACTTACTACTACCACTACTACTACTAATATCCTTATAACAACCATTACTACCACTACAACAACCACTACTACAACCTTTTACTACCACTACTATTCCTACTACAACCACTACTACACCCACTACTACCACTAATACTATTACAACCCCTACTACCACTGCTACTATTACAACCCCTGCTACCACTACTGCACAAACTACAACAAAAACCACTACTGTCACAACTGATGTGGGTCCTTCAAGGTTGAAGATGACCACGGCTCTTGTGAGTTCCCAGGTGGCTGCACAGTCCGATCCTTGCCTCACAGTCTCTACTGCAGACTGGACAGATGAAAGATGTTGGAGATTCTTTGGATGCCATTCTTCTTGGTCCATCTTCCTGTCTCTTCTTTTCTGTTGTCTGGAGTTTTTGCGACCAGCCCACGCCATTTGTTTCTGTCTACAGCTAATGACTCCCATGTCTTCGTGTCAAAGCCCTGTTTATCCAGGGTCTCCTTGAGAGTGTCTTCAAACCGCAATCTTGGCTTATGAGCTGTTTTCTTTAGTGAGATTTCCATACAGAAGCTGCTTTGGAGCATGATGACCGGGCATTCTGGAGACATGGCCTGCCCATCTCACCTGATTCCTTTCGAGATAGTACGAAATGGTTTGCATTTTTGTTCTTTGCAATACTATTTTGTTCGATGTCTTGTGGAACCACTTTATGCGAAGAAGGCTACGAAGACGGCTCATATGGAATTGGTTAAGTTGTTTCATATGTCTGGAGTAAACTGTCCAGGATTCGCTGGCATAGAGAAGCACCGAGATGATTGCTGCTGCAAAGGCTTCAATTTTTGTGGCCAGACTCAGACCATCTCTATTACAGACATTATAACGCAACTTTCCAAAAGCCGCAAATGTCCTGGCGATTCATTTTTTACTTCGTCGTCCGCTGTAGCAGCTACGGAAAGAACACTTGCTAGGTGAGTGAAGGACTCCATGGACCTAAGCCTATCCAGGTCTTGCCGGGAAGAGATATATGAATAACGTCAGTTTTCTTAGTGTTGATGGTGAAACTGAAGCTCTCACAGCTGCCGAGAAGTCTTCCACTACTTGTTGCATATCCGGTTCGTTATGTGCACAAAAGGCGCAGTCATCAGCATACAGTACCTCACGAATTTTGTCAGTTTTCACTTTTTTCGTATCCTTCATACGACTGGTGTTGAGGAGACCACCATCTGTCTCATAATTCAGTTTAAAACCTTTTGCTTTCAAAGCATCGATCAGCGGAGCACTCAGCATCATGCTGAAAAGGGTTGAAGCTAAAACGTAGCCCTGATTTAATTCATTTGAAACCGGAATTAATTCAGATATTTTGCCATTGAATATTATCACTATTACAACCACTGCTACTAAAATCTCCGCTGCTACAGCTACCACTACTACAACCATTACTACTACAACTACCACTTTTACAACACCTACTATACAGCTACCACTACTGCAACCACTACTGCTACAACCCTTACTAATACAGCCACCACTACTGCAACAACAACTGCTACAACCACTACTATTGCAGCCACCACTACTGCAACCACAACTGCTACAACCACCACTTCTACAACCACTAATATTACAGCCACCACTACTGCAACCACCACTGCTACAACCACCACTGCTACAACCACTATTATTCCTACTACAGCCACCACCACTACAAGAGCCAATACTAACAACGACGATGGTGATGACGTTTATGACGATGAAAGGGATGACTTGAGTGGAAACCGCAATGGAGATGTCACAGTTGACTCAGTGACCTACAACATGAAAGTAGTTGAAACGGCTACTACTACTACTACTACTACTACTACTACTACTACTACTACTCCTACTACTACTACTACTACTACTACTACTACTACTACTACTACTCCTACTACTACTACTACTACTACTACTACTACTACTACTACTACTACTACTACTACTACTTCTACTACTACTACTACTACTACTATTACTACTACTACTACTACTACTACTACTACTACTACTACTACTACTACTACTACTACTACTACTACTACTACTCCTACTACAACCTCTTCTACCACTACTACAACTCCTGTCACAACTACTCTTACCACAAGCACTACAACTACAACAGCCCCTAGAGCAACAACAGCCACTAAAAAAACAACGACAAAAACTACCAAATCTTCTCCTATTGAAGCCACACCACACGTAAAAGCGTTCATAACGGAAAGAGAAACGGAAGAGGGAAAGACCAAGGTGACAAAGGGTACAACTAAAGGTTCAACGGAAGAATTAAGTCTAAAAACTGAAACGAAGAATGAAGAAAATGGAAAAATAAAAGAAAAAAAAGAGAGGGATGAACAGGATAATCCAGGTAACAACCATCCTTATGCAGGTAAAAACCATCCTTATGCAGGTAACAACCATCCTTATGCAGGTAACAACCATCCTTATGCAGGTAACAACCATCCTTATGCAGGTAACAACCATCCTTATGCAGGTAACAACCATCCTTATGCAGGTAACAACCATCCTTATGCAGGTAACAACCATCCTTATGCAGGTAACAACCATCCTTATGCAGGTAACAACCATCCTTATGCAGGTAACAACCATCCTTATGCAGGTAACAACCATCCTTATGCAGGTATGTTTCCATACCCATACAACTTTCCTTTCCCTCCCTTCAATCAACAACAGTTCCAAAAATACCCAGTGAATAAAAAGAATAAAAATAAGGTAAATAATAATAATAATAATAATAATAATAATAATAATGGTGATGATGAAGAAAATACAGGTGATGATGATGATAATGATGACGATGATAATGATGGAGTTGACGGTAATGTTACTGATGGCAGTAAAGTGAGAGATAAAAACAACAAAAACGAGGATGAAAATGACGTTGATGCTTCTAACAACAACAACAACAACAACAACAACAACAACAACAACAAAAACAACAACAACGACAACAACGATGACGACGATGACAACAACAAAGTTATTAAAAATGATAAGTGGCAGGAAGGCAATGGGGGTAATGGAGAAGGAGATGAAGGGAATGAAAAGAAAGACGAGAAGGAAAAGGAAAAGGATACGCACAAATATGGTAGTATAACCGACGATGGCGGTGTTGGAACGTACATAGTAATCCCACTAAACCTTCTGGTGATTGTTCTGGCCTCGGTGATAGGAGGCCTCGTCGTTGTCCTCCTCCTTATTCTTTGCATCCTTGCTTGCTGCTGCTGCTGCTGTGAGAGGAGGAGACGCAGGGAAGAACCAGATGTGGAAAGCAATAACATTCCCACAAAATCCTCCTATAAGTCTCCCCACTCCAAATCCCATCGCCCACCCCCAAGCCACACCCCCCCAACCCCTCAACCCAACCCCTACGCACCCCTCCCTACCCCCGCTGGGGGAAGCAAAAACGCTTACCTACCAGACAAAGACCCTTACGGCAGGAAGAGTAAGTTGAAAGGGAAGGAAAAAGCGCCTTCTTTGCTGTCCCAGGGCAAGGACAAGCCCCCCCTGCATCTGGCCAAGAGTCAGTCGGATTCTCCCGCACCATCCCCTTTCAAAGCTCCCCCAGGAAAAACCCTGCTAGACCTCAATAAGCCAGAGAAGGATGGGGGTGGAAATGATGGTGGTGGTGTTGGTGGTGGTGGTGGTGAGGGTGGTGGTGGTGGTGGTGAGGGTGAGGGTGGTGGTGGTGGTGGTGGCGGCGGTGGTAGTGGTGGTGGTGGTGGTGGGGGTGGTGGTGATAATGGCGCGAATCCCAATGAATCGGCTGATCCTCCCCCCACCACTGCAAGTAATGACAACGCTGCTAATGCAGATCCTACGGGAGGTGGTGGTGATGGTGGTGGTGATAACGGAAATGAAAATGATGATAAAAAAGACAAAAACGGAGCAACGAATGGTGACGGTGGTGAAGTAGGTGGAAATGATACAGAAGGTATCTGAAAAGCAGCTTGAAATAACATTGAACTCCAAAGACGAAAAAAATTAAAATATTCTAAAAACGTTTGAAAAAGAGCTATATTTGAATCAGGTTCAGGTTTTTCAATAACAAAGTTCCAATATTCACATTTACATAGTACTATATTCTTTTCTATAGACTTTATTGAAGCAAATTCAGACGGAAGTTGGAAATGTTATTTCTTGGATTAGTCTAGTGTAGATACATTTTTGATATTCTGTAGAAAAAAACATCTTTTGAACCGGTAAATTTTGTATAATTTGTTTGATTCTATATAAACTTCATACGCCGAAACATTCAAGTAGGAAATTTTATTATCTTTAGCTCATTAAACTCCAGAAAGTATTTTTGTCATGAACTTGAAGTTTTTTGGCTGGTGTAATCAATAACGCCGAGAATAGCAGTCAAAAATATAATTATTTGAAAGATAAGAATAGTTTTTGAAGACTGATTTTCCATGCCTGCGAAATTTTATTTTTTTTAATTCGTCGTCGTTAGTGCAGTTTTGTGCTAATCATTTTTCTATTATGTGTTGTATCAATATGAAACTGGTGGGATTGAAAAAACAAGTGCACATCAGATTCAACTATAAAACGGTGTTGGATTTCGTTTTTATCAAATTTGTAGCGTAGACTAAACTCAGAATGGATATTACGGTTCTTTGGTAAATATCGTCCTAGCACTAATTCTTTGCCCGATAAAATGCTTTGCTGGCCAGGTCCTTGGGTCGAATGAGGAGCAATCGGGGGAGGTTGCGCATTTCATGGAGACATTTTTATTAACACTCGTTCGACAGTGAGATTTTTTTTTCGCATTTCAAATACTTAATTTTGTCTGAGCCTATTATCGTGACCATTATTTAATTTTTGCAGTGGACAAACCGAAGAAAATAAGCTCAAAATTTTACAAGGTTTTTTTAAACGTGCAAAATATTTGAAAAAAAATTTTAATGAAATTTTTCGATAAATTTTACGCCAATCACAGGAATTAGCGCCAGACACTTTTCAAATAAAAAAAGATGTCGCTTGAAGTTAATCTTTCGACACAGGCCACCTTGACACTCATTTGACGTTGGAGGGCATACGGCAGGCTCGTCTGCTGGGCATGGGTTTGAGGAGGGAACGCTTCACACACATCTTCAGCAGCGACCTCGACCGCGCCAAAGAGGTTTCCGACCTTTTTATGGCTTCACTCTTTGTACATTTAAGCAACAATTCAAAATACTTTTGCATGTTTGCGTGCTTATTTTCTATTTGAACATGCACACTTCCATACATACATACATACACAAACAAACACACACTTAGAGATTCAAATGCGCATACAAACACGCATACATGCATGTTCACATACATGTGCACAGACCTGCAGAATCATCATGAGCTTGAATGAAGCAGGAGACTTTGCAGTCACCATTGATCCCAGGCTCCGAGAAAGGGTGATGATGATGGTGGTAGCGATGATGATGGTTATATTATGGCTAAAACAAATTTTTGATGGGCATAATAAAATATGATTTAATAAAATAGTTATTTTATAAAATAATTCATAGAGCATTCATGCTAAAATGCAACAACCATTAAATATAAAAACAAACCCAATCATTAAACTCACTGCCATAGTTTAAAAACCACACAACCCCACAGTCACACTTGAAAAACCACCTAACCACACAAACCCATAATTCAACGCCACCACACAACCCCACACTCACACTTGAAAACCACACAACCCACACTCACACTTGAAAACCACCTAACCACACAACCCACACTCACACTTGAAAACCACCTAACCACACAACCCACACTCACACTTGAAAACCACACAACCCACACTCATACTCGAAAAACCACCTAACCACACACACCCATAATTCAAGAAGCACTAAACCCCGATTAGAAACTCGGTCAGCTGGAGGGGAAGTCACAGACTGCATGCTTTTCCCAACGACCCCTCGACCCCGACATGGAAACCAAGCAACAGGTTTGACTCTCAAATGCTCAAACATTCACACTCACGCACACATGCATTCACATGTTTGAGCATAACTGCTTTATCAAAAATATCCTGAGCATACCTGTGTACACTTTTGCAACACATAAATGCAAATACCTTATTATGCACACACATATGTACAAATACGCTTATACATATCCCATGCATAAATGCACAAAAATGCACACATACGACCAACCACATACATACACACACACGTATATATATACACACATACAACTATCCACACAAACGCCAGTTGCGTACCAGAGCGGTTGCTTTCTTCAGGGAGTTGTGCTCGTCGGTGGTATGGAAAAGAGCTGGGAAGGAGACGAGGGGAGGAGGAGCTCTCAAAAACAGCACCTATGAAACATCTAACAACTTGCAACATCATACCGTCACACAAACTCAATCATTGTCGTCATCATCTTCGTCGTCGTCGTCGTCGTCGTCGTCGTCGTCGTCATCTTTTTCTTCACGGCCCCAAAATGTTATGCAATTCAACCATCATGACCAGTGTCATCATCCTAATGATGTCATGTCTTGCGACTCATCCCAACAAATGATCCTTGACATATGTCATGACTCCCACCACCTCCACTCTCGACAACACCATGAACCTGCATATGTGGAAGACCCCTTGCAACATCATCACCACAACCTTATCACCTCTTCTCATAACTTGAACAACACCATCTGTCCAGCTAATAAATCCTGCAAAATATCATCATCATCATCATCATCATCACCGCCCCCTCCATCGTCATCATCGTCACCATTACCACCACCATCATCAACACCATCACCACTACCACCATCCTCATCATCTCATCACTTGAACAAGCCAGCGTGTGTAGATATACTGGAGGATGGTGAAAGGGGGATGGATGGGTGGGGTGCCGAGGAACACAACGGCTGTGAAATGAGGAGTGATGATGGTAGTGAAAATGGCGATTTACACAGCGATAATGGTGAGCTACGTGGTAATAATAGTGGTTGTCATGGTGATACCAATAATAATGGTTGTCATGGTGATATCAATAATGGGGGATTACTTGGTGATACTGATGGTGGTTTCCATGGTGATAATGGTGGTGGTAGTGGTGGTTTTGATGGTGATAACGGAGATAAGTGCGTCAAGGAGGAGGAGGTGGAGGGTGGGTATGTGGCGAATGTGATGGTGGTGAGTCATGGAGGATTCCTGATGGAACTCATCAAGTTTTTCAAGGTTCTGTTCCTTCCATCCATCCATCATCCATCCTAACCATCCATTTTTCCAACTATTTATCCATCATCCATTCTTCTAACCATTCATTCATAATCCATCCTTCTAACCATTCATCCAACCATCCGTTGTCGATTCGTCTGTTCAGTCATCTTTGATCGCATATCCATACATCCATCCACCCTTCCATCAATCTTATTACGTATTATCACCACAGGAGCTGAAGTGCACAAGTGAAGACAACACCACCAAACTCAACACCACTGCCATTTGCAACAACCACCAAACCACCCCCTCTGTCGCCTGCAACAACAACAACACATCTCACAGCAACATCACAGAAACAACCACTACATGTCACAACAGTAACACAACGTCAACCACAACTGCATCTTGCAACAACACAACAACAACCATCACAAAAAACAAAACAACCACCACAAAACTTTCTCCAACAACCACCAAATTATCCCCAACAACCCCCAAAACCACCATCAATAGCACCTTTTGCAATCCAAAGTTTGGGGTAATGTCCAATGCGGGGGTGTCGAGGTTCCGGGTGGTGGTGGGGAGGAGGGACGGTAGGGTGAAGAACGTCCATTGCCTCTGCTTCAACAACCTCGATCACCTGATCGCCTGATCACGTGACCACCCGATCACCACGGCGACAAGGCGTAAAAGTGAAATCCATGATTGTTCTTATGACCAAGAACAAAGAAGTAATATTTTTATTCAATCTTGCAGTAATTATCGCTCTACAACAACAATAATAATTATTATTAACCGCCACAACAAAAACCACCATTAAAACAACGGCCACAACAACAACCACAACGGCCACTACTACAACCACAACCGCCACTACTACAACTGCAACCGCCGCTACTACAACCACAACCGCCACTACTACAACTGCAACCGCCACTACCACAACCACAACGGCCACCCACCACAGAAAATGTTTTTGCCGTACTTAGTGTAGATTTTGTTACTATTTAGTTAGTTTCTTTAACCGTCTTCATTATTTATGCATCCATTTTATTCTCCATTATTATCATTTTTATTATTATTATTATTATTATTATTATTATTATTATTATTATTATTAATTATATTTTTTTAAATAATATTTCAATAAAATTATCATCACAATTTGTTATTGTTTTATTATTTATATTATTATAAAATCATAATAATTTTCTTTTAATTTTCACCATTCTTTCTATCTTTACCCCAGTTATTTCATCACCGTAATTATTTATTATTTTCTAAAATAATAATAATAATAATAATAATAATAATATTTAATAAAAATATTTAATAATTTAATAAATTCAAGGGCTATTTGGTACTTTGTTGAGTTCATGTGATGACGTCAGAGCGCTTGTTACTTCATTATCTTCTTTACATTTGGATTTTTGAAAACTTTTTTTACACTTACTTTCGATTTAAAGAATAAATCCTAATATCTCACATTCATTGCTCAAACTAATATTATATATATATATATATATATATATATATATATATATATCTTTTCTAGTTTTCATCAACGCTGGTAGCGGTGTCACAAAACATATCATACTATGGTGATGTCGAAACTGCCATAGAATATTATATATATTTGTATATCAAACGAATATTTATTCTATAAATAAAATATTCATTCTATAAATAGAATACATTATACAAAAATTAAATATACATAATTCTATAAATAGAATTGAATAAACATATATATTTCAAGGTGTGACAAATATCAAATTCCATACGCATCTAAATAGAATAATTATGATATCAAATAATAATTATGATAAAATCAAATAATAATTATGATAAAATCAAATAATAATTATGATAATATGAAATAATAATTATGATAATATCAAATAATAATTATGATAATATCAAATAATAATTATGATCATATCAAATATTAATTGTGATAATATCAAATAATAATTATGATAATATAAAATAATAATTATGATCATATCAAATA
>OX387260.1:3248785-3263785 GCA_947562095.1 Branchellion lobata
CTGCAAATCACTAGCTCAGATTAAAATGTAAATAAGAAAAATTAGAGGATACGCATTTAAATTTTCTAAAAAAACAAATTTTTGCACATCTTTTTTTGCAGTTCAATTTGCTTCTGTCTCCTGTCGTATTGTTCCATTATTTTCACTCTGTGCATCTGCACCAGACGACCTTTTTCAATCTCAAACTCTTCCTCTGCCTGGTGCAAAAAAAATATCGACCGTAAATCGAATCAATCATTTATAAGCGATTTAATGAGAATTCACTTTTGCATCAATTTCTTCTGCTTTTTCATTGGCTTCTTGATCAATGAAAGCAATCATATGCTTGATCTGCAGGGTGCCGTTTCAAATCATCAAATCACATTCAAAAATTGCTGCTTGCGCCTTGGTTTACCTGTTTTTGAACGTCCGCATCGCTCAAAGCCATTATGAAAGTTTATTTTTGGTGAAAATATTGTTCAAAATAGTCTTATTTACAATTCAGTCTTAATTTATTCTTGGTATTTAAATCAAAAGCGCCTGATTTTAAAAATAATTTTAAACAAGAAGCAATGGTATTTTAAAAATATTAAAACAACTTTTCATCGTTTAATAATTGAGTGTGAAATAAGCCATTTTAAAATAAATTGGATCTTTGGTTTCATTTCAACGTGCTTCGTGTTTCGAATTCTTATCAAGTCGTTTGCGGGCTACAGAAACGTGGAATTTTTTTTATAGTCTTTATTAGATCAAATCCAGACATACGCTAAAAATGTTAAAAAAACACGGCGAACAGTCGAACTAAAAAAGAAAACATCGAAATATACGAGAACGGAATTTTATCAGTCATAAAAGTCGTCATTGAACCTACGAAATGAACAAATCGCGAAAGAAAAAGTTGAAAAAATATTAACCACAATGAAATATTAATTTAAAACAATATATCAATCAAGAAATTAAAAAAAAATTGATTAAAATAGTTAAATTTGAGGAATGAAAACTCGGGGTCAATAACTGGCATCACGTTGGCAACGCATACATAGAACTCTGGTATGTAAGTTTATGGTAGATTAGCTGAAATTTCATTGTTTATTCGTTGATGACAATTCGTAATATTTTCCCGGTAAATTCCACATTTGTTAATCTTTTAAGCTATCTTACTTCCAACGAATACAAACTCGTTGTTATTTTGTAATGCTTCAACCTGGAAATGCTCAAATTCATTATAAGCATGAAAGCGCTTCATATTGAAACTCCAAAAGATCCATAGACATTTTGAATTTGTTTTGCCTGCTTTCCTCCATCTGCATCCATTGCATTTCAGAGAACGCAATAATTATAATGAATAATTTCAAATCAACATTTTAAAGCGCCAAAGCATGCAACTAAAGCACTTATAGTAGATTTAGGAGTTGGAAAGAACGCATACGTCAGTAGTTCATACGACTTCCATCCCCCTTGGGAAGACAAGTCTACATTCGCTCACAGTCTTTCTCCATTCTGATTTGTTGTAGACTTGGGCCGTGATTACAACGTAAGGTGTGTCAGGCTACATTGGTCACAGAGACGTTGTTCTTAGACACAGAGACGTTGTTCTTGGACGCAGAGACGTTGCTCTTGGACACAGAGACGTTGCTCTTGGACACAGAGACGTTGTTCTTGAACACAGAGACGTTGTTCTTGGACACAGAGACGTTGCTCTTGGACACAGAGACGTTGCTCTTGGACACAGAGACGTTGTTCTTGGACACAGAGACGTTGCTCTTGGACACAGAGACGTTGTTCTTGGAAACAGAGACGTTGTTCTTGGAAACAGAGACGTTGTTCTTGGACACAGAGACGTTGTTCTTAAACATAGAGACGTTGTTCTTGGACACAGAGACGTTGTTCTTGGACACAGAGACGTTGTTCTTGTCTTTGAAATTTCCCTCAATAAACACATACCAGAATTAGGTGCTGTGGTGATAGAATGAGCAAGTTCTAAGTTGCCTTTTTGAAGACTTTTGACCAAAAAAGCTTGACATTAAACAGCTTATGTGCATCTTCTCGAGAAAATACAAAATCAGGCATGAAATGGTATTCCAACTGCACACCAACTCACAAGATACATGTGCGTGTCATAACACGTGAACGGCAAAAGTGTACCCGATCCAGCGAAAGGTATCATGAAAAACATGAGCTTTCTCGTGTCAGAGGTTTACGGAGGTGATAGCGGTGAGTTCTTTGACCAATACTTCAGGTGTTTGGCAGGAGGTGGTGAAGGAGCCGGGATCAGTGCTGAGTCCTTTGAAGCGTGAGCCGATTGGTGGTCAGAAAGCCTATATGCGGAAGTGAAGAAAGGAAGTCAATGTGTTTGTTTGGAGGGGTTGCTCGCTTCCTCGCATGAGTTGAAATGCTTCGAAAAGGGCTCTCAAGATGAAATCATTGAGGACGATATAAGGCCATTTCGGTCTATAAGGTGACCGAGTGCAGAGGCCGAAGTGAGGTGGTAACCTGCGTTCACCACTGTCAAGAACTCTGTGAAGGACCATATGGAAGATGTAGGGATGTGGAGGAGGAGGAGGAGGAGGAAGTGTGAAGAAGGCTGGACGGGAAATTATGGTCAGTTCGGGGCTTGCTCAAAAGCTCGTGTGGGAAGCATGCATGTGAAGCTTCCAGCACAGCAAGTGTTCGTTGAAGCAGTGTGTGTGTGTGTGTGTGTGTGTGTGTGTGTGTGTGTGTGTGTGTGTGTGTGTGTTTGTGTGTGTGTGTGTGTGTGTGTGTGTGTGTGTGTGTGTGTGTGTGTGTGTGTGTGTGTGTGTGTGTGTGTGTGTGTGTGTGTGTGTGTGTGTGTGTGTGTGTGTGTGTGTGTGCAAGTCACGATACGAAAGGAAAGGCCACTACTCCAATGACTGCACTGACATAAAGGAGTGTGCAGTAGAAGGTAAGTGTGGTGGGAAACTTGAGCTAATCTCATCTAAGCTAACCTAACCCAATCTAACCTAAACTATTCTAATCTAAACTAGTATAATCTAATCTAAACTAATCTAACCTTAGCTAATCTAATCTAAACTAATATAATCTAATCTAACCTAATCTAACTTTATCTAATCTAATTTAACTTAATTTAATCTAATCTAATTTAACTTAATTTAATCTAATCAAATCAGGACATTTGAACTGCATCAATACCGTTGGCTCTCTCCAATGCGGGTGTTTGAGTGGCTTCGAGATCGACTCTGCAAACAACTTTGCAAAGCTCAAGAAACAAAACAACGATAGTTGTGGCAGTTGTGTCCTTGTGCGTCTTCCTGATCCTCTTGGTGTCTCTCATCGTCTATTAATCTAATCTAATCATTTTTGTAGCGCTGATTCACGCTATTATGCCTATTATGCTTCCAGCAAAAAAAACGCATTAAACCGAAAAAAGAAAAAGAATAGAATTGAGAAGGAAAAAATGCGGTAGGAAGAAAGGAGGATAGGAAGGAGAGAGGATAGGAAGGAATGAGGATAAGAAGGAAAGAGGATAGGAAGAAAAGAGGATAGGAAGAAAAGAGGATAGGAAGAAAAGAGGATAGGAAGGAGAGAGGATAGGAAGGAAAGAGGATAGGAAGGAAAGAGGATAGGAAGGAGAGAGGATAGGAAGGAGAGAGGATAGGAAGGAAAGAGGATAGGAAGGAGAGAGGATAGGAAGGAAGGAGGATAGGAAGGAAAGAGGATAGGAAGGAAAGAGGATAGGAAGGAAAGAGGATAGGAAGGAAAGAGGATAGGAAGGAAAGAGGATAGGAAGGAAAGAGGATAGGAAGGAGAGAGGATAGGAAGGAGAGAGGATAGGAAGGAAAGAGGATAGGAAGGAAAGAGGATAGGAAGGAGAGAGGATAGGAAGGAGAGAGGATAGGAATGAATGAGGATAGGAAGAAAAGAGGATAGGAAGGAAAGAGGATAGGAAGGAAAGAGGATAGGAAGGAGAGAGGATAGGAAGGAAAGAGGATAGGAAGGAAAGAGGATAGGAAGGAGAGAGGATAGGAAGGAGAGAGGATAGGAAGGAAAGAGGATAGGAAGGAGAGAGGATAGGAAGGAAAGAGGATAGGAAGGAAAGAGGATAGGAAGGAAAGAGGATAGGAAGGAAAGAGGATAGGAAGGAAAGAGGATAGGAAGGAAAGAGGATAGGAAGGAAAGAGGATAGGAAGGAGAGAGGATAGGAAGGAGAGAGGATAGGAAGGAAAGAGGATAGGAAGGAAAGAGGATAGGAAGGAGAGAGGATAGGAAGGAATGAGGATAGGAAGGAGAGAGGATAGGAAGGAGAGAGGATAGGAAGGAGAGAGGATAGGAAGGAGAGAGGATAGGAAGGAGAGAGGATAGGAAGGAATGAGGATAGGAAGGAATGAGGATAGGAAGGAGAGAGGAGGTACAAGATGCCCTAACTGAAACTTTCTTCAATAGTTTTATTATGTGATTTCAAGCTATGATTCAACTTTCAACTTTAGGGGCTCATCTAATCTTGTCAAAGCATTCATAAAGCGCCTTTTAGCACTTTGTTCAGAGGCGCTCCATAGAAACGGGTTTACTCGTTGTGGGCTACAAGTGACTAAGCCACTCTAGAACGGCGTCTGTTCTCTACTTGAGGGCCCATTGATTTGATTCTATAGACGTTTATGCCCATTCATTTTCAGCTTTCCATAATCTAATCCAATTTCATCTAATCAAATCATTTTCAACATTCACCTTCAACATTGTAACATTACAGTTTTGGTTGATTTGATGAAACATTCTGAAATAGTTATTCAGCGTGAATATAAAGTATAATTCAATTTTGAATTTTGTGATTCAAAAAGTAGCTTCTGTAGTCGAATTGTGATTTCTTGTAACAAACAATTGACAGTTTTTTAATGAAATTCATTCATTTTAAACTTTTTTTTAATTATTTTGATTGTTCACCGTTTTGCACCATTTCCAGCGTTTGTGTAGACTTGATTCACTAAAGACTATAGAACATTGAAAAGACCCCTCTCAAGAAACGGACAACAAAGAAGACAGCCACAGTACAGAATTTTTAAATACATAACTCAGTCTTATTTGACTTCATACTTTCGACTTCAAAATCATCACTTGGAGCTTGGAACTCAAATACGTGCCAACCAATCCGGAGTCGAACGCTCTTGAAGCAGAAGTGTAGAAAGCTTCTAAGTTCATCAAATCAGATTTGATTTATTTAGATTAGATTAGCTTGAATTAGATGATCTTAGATTAGATTATCTTAGATTAGATTACCTTAGATTAGATTATCTTAGATTAGATTATCTTAGATTAGATTATCTTAGATTAGATTATCCTAGGTTAGATTATTTTAGATATGATTAGACCAGATCAGATTATTTTAAATTAAATTAGACTAAATAGAATTAAAAAGATTAGATTATTTTATTTTTTTTTCCATGCATTGAGCGTGGCTTCAATAGAGGACACCAAGCTCCTATCATTGGATAAGCTCATCCTCTCTTATCCCACACATCTCCACAACTCCTCAGTTAGTCTTGGACGCTTGTGTGTGCGTGGAGTAGAAGGCGAAGAGCGTTCTGAGGGTGATGAAGAAGGCCACCAAGAAGGAGAAGACCAGGTAGGTGTAGAGTAAAGGATACCTTCTGGGCAGCCACAGCACACGGTACTTGGTGTTGCCTGCCGAGTCTGACGTGGTGGTGGGAGTTGATTGATGCGAGAATTTGAACTTTAATTAATCAATTAATTATCTTCAGGGTGTCCCGGAAACCAATTAACTTTGAACTTGCAGTAAACCAATGAATAAATATTTAAAAATTAATTTAACTTTTATTAGGCTGGGTTAAATTATCTTTAATTAGATTATCTTTAATTAGATTATCTTTAATTAGATTATCTTTAATTAGATTATCTTTAATTAGATTATCTTTAATTAGATTATCTTTAATTAGATTATCTTGAATTAGAGTATCTTTAATTAGAGTATCTTAGATTAGATTGTTTTAGATACGAGTATCTTAGATTATATTATATCAGTTAAGATTAGATTAGATTAGATTGGACTAGATCAGATTGAATAAGATTGGGTTAGCCTAAATTAGATTAGGTGATATAAGATTAACTTAGATTAGATGAAATGAGAGCAGACTGATAGACAAAAACTGACGTACCAAGGTCAAGGAGTCCATAGCCTGGGTAGTTGACTCCCATTCTGTAGTTTGACGTGGGCGTTACGATCTAAAAATGGTTTTTACGAAGCTTTATTCCATTTTTATTCATTATATTATAATTACAATATTATTATAAATATTAAAAGAATAAATTATAATTACAATATTGTTATAAATATTAAAAGATTAAATTATGATTGTTATATTATTATAAATATTAGGTTATACTATGGTTATAATATTATTATAATTCAGTCAGTATATAGGAATGCTCTGAGCTTTGAACGAAACATTAACTGTTTCCAAGTGAAAAAATAGAAAATTTGAGAATTGAAAATATTTAAAAATAAATAAAAGTTAATAAATTAAAAAACAAATGAAAAATAATAAATTAAAAAAATTAATTAATTAATTAATTAAAAAAACAAATATAAATTAATAATTTAAAAAATTGAATAATAATTAATAATTTAAAAAATTGATAATTAATTAATAATTTCAAAAATTGATAATTAATTAATAATTTCAATTAAAAAGAAGCTTAAGAAGTTGAAAATGTTAAATGAATGGGAACATGAGGGAAGGGTCGGTGGAACCTGGTGCAGAAGTGACTTGTCTAGGATGTTGGTGTTGATGGAGAGCTCATCGATCATCATCCTCACCATCTTCTTACTGGGCCCTTGTGTGTGTTGTTGGTGGTGCTTTGGAAATGTTGTTGTTGTTGTTTTAATGTTGTTGTTGTTTTATTATTGTTTTTGGTGTGTTAGAAATGCTGTTGTTGTTTTAATGTTGTTTTATTGTTGTTTTTATTAGTATGTTGTAATGTTGTTGTTGTTGTGTTGTATTGTTGTTATTCTTGTTGTGTTGTACTGTTGTTGTTGTGTTGTAATGTTGATATTCTTGTTGTTGGTGTGATGTAATGTTGTTGTTGTTGTGTTGTGATGTTGTTGTTGTTGTTGTTGTGATGTAATGTTGTTGTTGGCTTGTTGGAGATAATGTTTTTGGTGGTCTATCAATTTTGTTCTTGCGGTATTGTACTGTTTTTGGTGGTGTGTTGTACTTTTGTTGTTGCAGTGTTGTACTTTTGTTGTTGCAGTGTTGTTTCTATTGTTTTTTGGTGTTTTTAATATTTTTATCGTCAAATTAGCGACGTTACAACAAAGTGTTAGTGAGGTTGGTGTGTTGGAAATATTTTAATAACTAATGATTCAATTGAAAATATATTTTTAATTCAATTCATAATTTATTTTAATTATTTAATAAATAAACAAATTATATTATTTTTATAAATTATTAATAAATTAATTAAAATTTTTAATTAATTTAATTAACTGCATGAACCAGTCCTAAATTGAGGTTGGCAGTGAACGATGGATAATATTCACCTTTCCAGCACTTGTAACATGTGATGTAGGAGGCCTGTGGTGGTTGAGGTTGTGGTGGTTGAAGTTGTGGTGGTGGTTGTGGTGGTTGAGGTTGTGGTTGAGTTTGTGGTGACGGTTGTGGTGGTTGTTGTAGTGGTTGTTGTGAATGCTGTGGTGGTTGTGATGAGGATTGTTTTGGTAGTTGTGGTGAATGTTGTGGTGGTTGTGATGAGGATTGTTTTGGTAGTTGTGGTGGTTGGGGTTGTAATGGTGGTTGTAAGGGTGGTTGTAGTGGATGTTGCAGTGGATGTTGTTACGGTAGTTGTGGTAGTTGTTGTGAATGTTGTTATGGTGGTTGTGGTGAAGTTTTTTGTGGTAGTTGTGGTGAAGATTGTTGTGGTAGCTGTGGTGGTGGTTGAGGTTATAGTGGAAGTGTTTATTATTACTATCATTATTTTTGGCGATTTAAATCAAAGTCGCAAATCTACCACTACTCTCACAACCACCATCACCACCACCACAACCACCCCCATTACCAGCACAACCACCAGACCTATTCCCATCATCACCACCTCACCCACTATCACAACCACCATCACCACCACCACCTCATCAAAACCACAACACCCATTATCACCACCACAACAACCACCATCACTACCACAAAAACCACCACCCCAACACGATCACAACCACCATCACCATCACAGCAACCACCATAGCCACCACAACAAATACCACCACGACCACATCCACCACCATCACCGCCACCATTGACCCTATGTTCGTGACCAGACAGAACGAGGTGTGGATCGACCGAAGCAGCCTTCTGTTTGATGTGATCGAAAATCGATTTTTGAAAAATATCGGAATCGATTTTTGATTGTGAGAATAAATCAAAATCGGTGTGAAATTTTAATAATCTTGAATTCGGCATGGGAATATAGAAACAATAGAGCGGTAATGCACATAGTCTGTTCTACTCTAATCTTAATTGATCTAATCCAATCTAATCAAATTTACTCTTATCTTTTCTAATTTATTCTATTCTAATCCTATATAATCCAACCCAGTGTTCTAAGCTAATCAACCCGATATTCCGATCTAATCTAATCTAATCTTAAAATATAATCCAGTCCAATCCAATTTTCTAATCTAATCCAATCTCCTAATCTAATTTAATATAAACTTCCAATCGAATCTAACCCATTACAAACACTTAATCCAATCCAATATTCTTATCCAATCCAATCCAATATTCTAATCTAATCCAATCCAATATTCTAATCTAATCCAATCCAATATTTGTATCTGATCTAATCCAATCTTGTATTCCAATCTAATCCAATCAAATATTTGTATCTGATCAATCCAATAATCTAATCCAATTTAATATAATTCAATCCAATATTTGTTTCTAATCAATCCAATATTCTTATCCAATTTAATCTAATCCTATTCAATCTAATCCAATTTAATATAATCCTATTTAATCGAATCCAATTCAATCTAATCCAATTTAATCTAATCCTATTTAATCTATTCCAACTTTCTTATCTAATTTATTCTACTCTTATTAATTCTATTTCAATCCAATCTAATCCAATCCAATTTAACAACACACAGGTCTGAGGTAGTGGTAATGGTCAAGAAGGCCCAGGTGAGAAATAAAGATTCTGATGGAGGAATTTGAAGAAGATGCTATCTCGTCTTCTCTAATCGACACGCTGTAGATGGAACGACCAAAGTCCTTGATCTTCAAGGGAAGATTAAGAGAAGTTGGAAGGCGTTAATCTTGTAATGATTATTGTCCATACTCTGTGATAACAGGATTGATATAATCCGTGAGTCATATTGATAAGGTTTATATAAAAGACTAAATAATATAACAGTTAATGATTATAGAATAAATTTTTGTCTATAGTCTCTATCGAATAAAATCCAGACAAACGCTTGAAATGGCACAAAACATGGTGGACAATCAAAATAAAAGAAAAATATTAAAATCAACAAAAACTTAATGTCAATGTTTAATATAATATATAATTAATAATATAATAAATAACAAATAATATAATGAATAATAAATAATAAAATAATTAATAATATAAAAAATAAAAAATAATATGATAATTAATGAATAATGAATGAAAGTACAAGTTTGAAATCAATGTATTTTAAAGTAAAAATTAATTTTTATTTAATTTTTATTTAAATTATGCTTTAATTTTGTATTAAATTTTAATTTCAAATTAAATTTTAATTTCAAATTAGGTTTCAAATTGTTTTTATTTAATGTAAATTAAAAGTAAAATTAAGTTTTTATTATCTTCTTCCATAACCCACAGTGATGAAGTCGACGAAGTTGATATTGGTGACGGTTTGCGAGGGGAAGTGTTGGAAGAAGCGATTGAGGAGGGGTGGTGTGATGGCCTCCATGCCCTCTCCCCCTATGTCGTTGTCTCCTGGAATGGAGATGGTCTGGATGGAGGAGGAGGAGAAGGAGGAGGAGGAGGAGGAGGAGGAGGAGGAGGAGAAAGAGGAGGAAGAGGAGGAGGAGGAAGAGGAGGAGGAGGAGGAGGAGGAGGAGGAGGAGGAGGAGGAGGAGGAGGAGGAGGAGGAGGAGGAGGAGGAGGAGGAGGAGGAGAAAAAGGAGGAGGAGGAGGAGGAGGAGAAAAAGGAGGAGGAGGAGGAGGAGGAGAAAAAGGAGGAGGAGGAGGAGGAGGAGGAGGAGGAGGAGGAGGAGGAGGAGGAGGAGGAGGAGGAGGAGGAGGAGGAGGAGGAGGAGGAGGAGGAGGAGGAGGAGGAGGAGGAGGAGGAGGAGGAGGAGGAGGAGGAGGAGGAGGAGGAGAAAGAGGAGGAAGAGGAGGAGGAGGAGGAGGAGGAGGAGGAGGAGGAGGAGGAGGAGGAGGAGGAAGAAAAAACGAAAAATAAATGAAGAAAGAAGAATGACGAGAACAAAAAGAGATTTAAACCGTTGTTTTTGTCCTCAGGACTTTCACTCAATAGAAACAACAAAGGCTAATGAGAGATCAGTTGTTATGGGGTTGCTATGGCAACAGTTGAGACTTCTAATCGATGGAGGCTATCTTGAGGGTGAAGTATGCGACGTTGCTAGCTGCTCTTCTTATATTTCAGTGCATGTTTTCTTATTTTTATTAATCATTATTCCATTCTTATTGGTTATTTTAAAATTTTAAAAAATAATTTTTAATTTATTTTGTAATTTTTGTTTTAATTCATTATTTAATTTTAATTTTAAATTATTATTTTCACATTTAATTGTTATTTTGTCCCGTTTAATAGCTTCCTTTCATCCTGTTCTAACCTTCAATACAAACTTAATTGTTGTTCCATCTCAGCTCCCATCCCATTTCCTCCAACTTATAACATTAATAACACCTGCCCAGTCTCACCTCACTTCCACTGTCTTCACTCTCTCACTTTCAACCCCCCCCCCCCTTTTCAATCTTCTCATCCCGCAAACATTACTTGACTTCTTTCAATTTTCATGATCTCCAACCTACTCAACCTCATCCGTTCCTCATCCAACCCCCATCTAATCCCATCCAACTTTATTCAACACCATCCATCCCCCATCCAATCACTATCCAACTCCCATCCAACCCCCATCCATCCCCCATCCAACTCCCATCTCACTTTGACGTGGGGTGGCGTTTTGAAGATATTTTTGAAGCGGGCTACATAGGACTTGAACTGGGCGTCACTAGCCTTGGAGCCCTCGTCCAACAGGTCCCCCAGGAAGAGAACCACGTCTGGGTTGCTCTTCGTTAGTGCTTCCTGGTAGCCATAAGCTAAAAACCTGTGGTGGTCGGGTGGGATGAGAAAGAGGTGTATTTTGGTGGAGATTTGATGGGTAGAATGAGTGGTCGGTTGGGTGATTGGGTAGATTTGGGGGGGTTGTGAGTTGAGTAAGTGTGTAGGTGGGTGGAGTTAGTAGGTTCACTGGATGGCATTGGGTGGAGAGAGATTGGATGAATGGAATTTTTTTTAATTATTGAGTGGTTGGGTGGATAAAAGGGGGGTTAAATGGATGGATGAATGGACTGTGTGGATAATTGAATATTTGATAAATGGATGGATGGATGAATAAACGAATGGAGCCGTGTCCAATGAGAATGCAGTTCGACTGACCAATCACTGTCCATCCTGGTGATGAATCCAACCAACCAGAACTCTTCATTCTCACCAACCAATTGGGGGTCAGATACCACCAGAATACGTAATGAGTCGGTAGAATCAAGAGTGGTGTTGCTGGTGCGGATGGAGTGTTGATTGTAATGATGCTGTTTGTGATGGTGATAATGATGGAAAAAAATATATTGTTATTTAAAAAGTTTTTTCATTTACTACCCATCCATCCTTCATCCACTACTCATCCACCACCCATCCATCACTCATCCACCACCCATCCACCACTCATCCACCACTCATCCATCACTCATCCATCACTCATCTCCTACTCATCCACCACTCATCCATCACTCATCTCCTACTCATCCACCACTCATCCATCACTCATCCATCACTCATCCATCACTCATCTCCTACTCATCCACCACTCATTCATCATTCACCCACCACTCATCCATCACTCACCCATTACTTATCCATCACTTATCCAACACTCTTCCATTACTCATCCATCTTTCATTCATCCCTCACAGAGGAGAAAGATCCCAGCTTCTGGAAGCCACCTTGAAGGAGAGTCGGTCGATGAGGAGGCCACACAACACACACACGCTCACAAACACACCGAACATCAAGACCTGGTTCTTTGTGTTTTGCATCGAATCTCTAACAGAAGTTCTGGAAGAACAATGACAATGAAATAGCAATACTGCCCATTCCCAGTATTCCCTTAAAAGGCACTCCACAAATCCGTTGATTAGATTAGATTTAAACCAAATCCTAATACTTCTACAAAACAATATTCGTAATTTTTTTAAATAAATAAAATATTTTGAAACAAGCTGCCTTAAAACACAACGATGTTTACCTTATTGTCTCTTATTCAATACTCAAAATAACTCAAAACTCCGAGTTATTAGTCGTTGAAACTTTTTTAAAATTTACTGACGTTTTTGAAATTTTTTAAATATTTTTTTAAAATTTTGATTTAAACTCGAATAACTTAGATTTTTTTTAAACTTTTTCGGATTTATTATTATTATTCACAAAAAATATCAAAAGAGTTGAAAGTCAAAGCGCGCTAGTGACTAAGATGTTGTTTCGCATGGGCATAATTAGATTAGAATCTTTATTTTATGGAGATGTCTCATCGCAACATGATACCACAATACGCCCTCGGCTACAAACCACGCAACCATCACCATAAAGCACGTAGCTATGGCAACGTAGTAAAAATATAAAAGTATGAAGAAAGTATAAATACGGAAGCAACAACAATGGCTGACGCTGAAACGAACGTACGGTTAAGAATCTTAAAAGTCCATGACACTGACAACATTAAGGCCGAGTTAAATCTTTTAAAAGTAAGCTAGCAGGTGAGTTTATCACAGGTGGCACCACGCGTAGCACCTAATTTAACGAATTTTTTTATATTAACATATTTTTTATATTAATAAATCATATTTTCAAACACCTTTGAAATTTTTTGATGTTGAATTTATTATTATTATTTTATTTTTATACTTTCTTGATTTGCTTGCCTGGTCATTATTATTAATATTAATAATACTACTACTACTACTACTAATAATAATACTATTATTAATAATATTATCATCATTATTTTTCATTCACTTATTTATGCTTTCTGACAGACACCACTCTTGTCCTTGCGACCTTCCACCCGATACAGTGCTATGCAGATTTTGCGAAAAGAAGTTGACATGTCAAACTTTTGAGCTACAACTTGTAAAATAATTTGTTTCACCTTCAAACGGCTTATGTTCCTCCGCATAGTTTGCGTTTGGTAGAAAATAGCAGTGAATTTTAAAAAAAATTATAATAAATAAATAAATAAATAAATAAATAAATAAATAAATAAATAAATAAATAAATAAATTTATTTATTTATTTATTTTTATATCATGTGATAGTTTTTTTCATTGAGTTTTTATATATAGTGGAAGTTTTTATGACACAAAGTGATGTTTTTTTAATCAAAACGTAGTCTGGGCAACCGAAATATGCAAAAATTAGTTAAAATGGATTTATTTCGAAAGAAAAAAAAATTTATACGATGAAATATTGAAATTTAATTACGATAAATCTAAAAATAAATTATAAAAATACTCTACAAAATATAATTTAGAAATTCAAAAAAATAATAAAGAATTGGAAAAAAGAATTATGAAATTTAAAAAAAAAATAAAATAAAAAAATAAAACAAAAACTGAATAGATGCGGGTCAAGAGGGTTTAGCGAGAAGGTCAGTTCTCTTGAAGTGGCATGCGAGAGAGTAGGGAGGGTTGATGGGAGCCTGGGTGGGTTGCTTGCCCTCGTAAGCCACGCCCCCTTCCGTCTGAGGGGTGGTGGTGGGTTGAAATGGGGGTGGTGGGAGGTTGAAATGGGGGTGGTGGGGGTTGAAATGGGGGTGATGGGGGGTTGAAATAGGGGTGGTGGGAGGTTGAAATGGGGGTGGTGGGAGGTTGAAATGGGGGTGGTGGGAGGTTGAAATGGGGGTGGTGGGAGGTTGAAATGGGGGTGGTGGGGGGTTGAAATGGGGGGTTGAAATAGGGGTGGTGAGAGGTTGAAATGGGGGTGGTGGGAGGTTGAAATGGGGGTGGTGGGGGGTTGAAATAGGGGTGGTGGGAGGTTGAAATGGGGGTGGTGGGGGGTTGAAATGGGGGTGGTGGGAGGTTGAAATAGGGGTGGTGGGAGGTTGAAATGGGGGTGGTGGGAGGTTGAAATGGGGGTGGTGGGGGGTTGAAATGGGGGTGGTGAGAGGTTGAAATGGGGGTGGTGAGAGGTTGAAATGGGGGTGGTGGGGGGTTGAAATGGGGGTGGTGAGAGGTTGAAATGGGGGTGGTGGGAGGTTGAAATGGGGGTGGTGGGAGGTTGAAATGGGGGTGGTGGGAGGTTGAAATGGGGGTGGTGGGAGGTTGAAATAGGGGTGGTGGTGGGTTGAAATAGGGGTGGTGGAGAAATGAGGCTTTGAGAAGTGATGGTCAAAAGATTAAGTTTAGTTTTATAAAAATAACTTTAAAAAATAAAAAAATAATTTTTTATCATCTCATCTTATTTTATATTATTATTCAATCAAATTTTATAATGTATTATTATCTTAATTAATCCAATTTTATATTGTATTATTACCTAATTTAATTTAATCCAATCTAATTTAATCTAATTCAGTCCAATCGAATCTCACTTCCAAGGAGTAAGTCATATCTGAGTCGTAAGATGACAAATCTCCACATGAAACGAACGGAACGATGTGTCTGTTTGCATCCGTGTCCTTGTACTTCTCTTTGTCTGTTTGTGTGTGTGTGTGTGTGTGTGTGTGTGTGTGTGTGTGTGTG
>OX387260.1:3268785-3281285 GCA_947562095.1 Branchellion lobata
TGCCAGGGGAATAAATAAGGCAAGCGTGGGTGAAGGGTGGAAGGAAGGGATGGAGGGAATGAGTGGAAGATGGAATGGAAAATGATGGAGAGAGGTGAAGAATGGAATGTAGGAAGTGATAGTCGTGAATGAAGAAGGTGATGATGGAATGGTGAAAGACTGATAAGGGTGAGAGTACAGAGAATTGATGATGATGGAGACTGGGAAAAAAATGAGATATTTGAATTTTCAATGAAATGAAGTTGGAAAAAAAGTAGATGAAGGAAATGATGATGGAATGGGTGGGAAGGTTGAAGATGGATTGAAGATGGCATATTAAGGAGCGATAAGTTTTGTGATGAAAAGAAGGGAGGGAGTGGGAAGGTTGAAGGATGAAGACTAATGGAATGAAAAATGTAACGCAAGGAAGCTCTGGCGAAGAAGCCTAAAAGGATTGAACACAACAAAGCGAAAACGAGCTTTTAAAGCCGCAAATGAGCTTGCAAAATTGAACTAAAAACAGTGGATGTGAGGTTCTGAAGTGTAAGGAATGCAACACATGCACACACACACACACACACACACACACACACACACACACACACACACACACACACACACACACACACACACACACACACACACACACACACACACACACACACACACACACACACAAACACACACACACACACACACACACACACACACACACACACACACACACACACACACACACACACACACACACACACACACACACACAAACACACACACACACACACACACACACACACACACACAAACACACACACACACACACACACACACACACACACACACACACACACACACACACACAAACACACACACACACACACACACACACACACACACACACACACACACACACACACACAAAATCATGCAAACAATTATTTATGAATAATGATTGCACCGCCACCTGTATTATTTTTTAAAATTAAAACAAGTACTACTAGTACTCTCATCAGTACAAAACCACTGCCACCACCATCATTACCACCATTACTACTACTACTACTACTACTACTACTGGAAAAACTCTACCCTACTACTCCTACAACCAAACCACCAACACCAAAACTACTACTAATACTACGAAACCACTACCACTACCACTACCACAACCACTGCCACTACCACTACCACTACCACTACCACTACCACTGCCACTACCACTACCACTACCACTGCCACTACCACTGCCACTACCACTGCCACTACCACTACCACTACCACTACCACTGCCACTACCACTACCACTGCCACTACCACTGCCACTACCACTACCACTACTACTACCACTGCCACTACCACTGCCACTACCACTGCAAATAAAATATATAATTCAAAAATAAAAATAAAAAAACGAAACAAAACAAGAATAAGAGATGTACTAAATGAGTGAAGGTGGGAAGAGGCGGGTTTTATACTGTGAAGTTTCATGTAACTAGGCACTTTGGTTGCCATGACTACGCCCTTGACTTCCTTGGCAACGAGCGTTTGATTTTGGGAAGAAATGCCGTTTCATCGGTGGTGGTTTTAGTGGGGATGGTGTTTTTGAAAACCTTTCTGTCATTCACCACACCATCCCCTTTCCCTCCATCCTTCCCCCATCCCTTCCCATCACCCTTTCCCCCACTCTTATCCCCATCTCTTCCACCCAACGGCCCCCCTTCTTTACCACCCCTTCCAGCTTCCTTGGAACCATTAATACCAAATAGATGTTTGGAATCACCCTTGGAGAGGGAAAACCTGTCGAGTCGCTGAGCAAACTTAGACACCACCTTGCCTCTATCAGCTCCAAGCCCTCGACAGGAGGAGGTTGAAGGTCGTCTGATCCATGGGTGCTTAAGCGCTTGCACCGGGTTCATGCGTTCAGAGGGGTCCATGCACAGACAGCGGGAGATGAAGTCGAGAAAGGTTGGGTCGGTGGTGGAAAGGAGGGAAGAGAGGGTGAGACTGCCGGGAGGTCCTCTGTACACCCCCTGTGCAGACTTGGAGCCTTTCAACTGCATGCTGTGATTTTTGCTGTCGTACTCCGTGGTGCAGTACCTTTGTGTGGGTGGGAAATTGGATACTTGAAGGGGGAAAAATAGCGGAAGAAAAAGGAGGAGAGGAAGAAGAGGTAGTGAGGAGAGGAGAAAAAGTTCAGTGAAAGAAGAAAATGGTCATAACCTTCTCCTTCTACCAGAAAGGCCTTAACCTCGCCACCATTAACCCTTCCCCCAGGCACACCAAAAGCTCTTTCTCCCCTTCCCCAAAATCTTCCCCACCAGCACCCAAACCCCTCCCCACCAACACCCCAAACCCCTCCCCACCAACACCCCAAACCCCTCCCCACCAACACTCCAAACCCCTCCCCACCAACACCCCAAACCCATCCCCACCAACACCCCAAACCCCTCCCCACCAACACCCCAAACCCCTCCCCACCAACACCCCAAACCCCTCCCCACCAACACCCCAAACCCCTCCCCACCAACACCCCAAACCCCTCTCCACCAACACCCCAAACCCCTCCCCACCAACACCCCAAACCCCTCCCCACCAACACTCCAAACCCCTCCCCACCAACACCCCAAACCCCTCCCCACCAACACCCCAAACCCATCCCCACCAACACCCCAAACCCCTCCCCACCAACACCCCAAACCCATCCCCACCAACACCCCAAACCCCTCCCCACCAACACCCCAAACCCCTCTCCACCAACACCCCAAACCCATCCCCACCAACACCCCAAACCCCTCCCCACCAACACTCCAAACCCCTCCCCACCAACACCCCAAACCCCTCCCCACCAACACCCCAAACCCATCCCCACCAACACCCCAAACCCCTCCCCACCAACACCCCAAACCCATCCCCACCAACACCCCAAACCCCTCCCCACCAACACCCCAAACCCCTCTCCACCAACACCCCAAACCCATCCCCACCAACACCCCAAACCCCTCCCCACCAACACCCCAAACCCCTCCCCACCAACACCCCAAACCCATCCCCACCAACACCCCAAACCCCTCCCCACCAACACCCCAAACCCCTCCCCACCAACACCCCAAACCCATCCCCACCAACACCCCAAACCCCTCCCCACCAACACCCCAAACCCCTCCCCACCAACACCCCAAACCCCTCTCCACCAACTTGGGCACGCCGGTGGCGTCAATAAAATGCGAGAGTCGCTTGCAGAGAGGAGCCATCTTGGCAGGGACACCTCCCACCACCTCGATGATCCGAGCCATCTGGTCCTTCTCGTTCTCCCCCCCAAACATCGGTCTCCCCGTGAACATTTCACCCAGGGTGCAGGCAAGACTCCACATGTCAATCTGAGTGCCATAGCCGGCCTCTAAGAGCACCTCAGGAGAGCGGTAGAAGCGTGTTTGTATGTAGGTGTACACACGCTGGTTCTCGTAGCAGCTTGTGCCGAAGTCAATGACCTGTGTGGGTATGGGTGGGGTTGTGGGTGTGGGTGGGTGTTTTGGGTGGGTGAGATTTTGTGTGGGTGAGTGGAATTGTGGGTGGGTGGGTGTAATCTGTGGTTGGGCGTTGTGTGTGGTTGGGTGTTGTGTGTGGTTGGGTGTTGTGTGTGGTTGGGTGTTGTGTGTGATTGGGTGTTGTGTGTGATTGGGTGTTGTGTTGTTCTCGTTGTAATTAAATCTTCACCTTTCTCCCCCCCTTCCCCTCCCTCATTTTTTCACCACTTTCTTGTACCTTCACCAATTTTGCTCTCCACTCACGCTTGAGAAACCGACTTCTAAACTCCTTCTTTTTCCTCCTTCATCACACCCTTTCTGACATTTACTCCTCCAACTCCCTTCCAAACCCATCTTCCATTCGCCCTATCCTTCTCCACACCCACACCCATCCCCACCTTGATCTGGTAGGGGGCGGTCCCCTTCAGAAGCACATTCTCTGGCTTGATGTCTCCATGGATGAGTCGGTTGCGGAAGAGAAGGTCGAGGCACTTGAGGATGGAGTGAGCAAAAAAGTTCACCACGCTCAAACTTAAACCCTGAGGATGAAAGTGAGGATGGGGGTGGTCTTGAGGGGGGGTGGGGAAGAGTTGAGGATGAGTTAGGGTGAAGTGGGGATGAGGATGATGGAAAAAATTGGATGAAAATAAAAGAAATTGTTGAACTTTTTGTCCGGTGGAAAAAAAAATTTCATAGTAAAATGACATCTACAAAAACAACAAAGTGTCCTTCACCTTGAACTTTTTACGTTTGAGGAGTTCATAAAGGCTGATGCCGAGGGGTTCGAAGGAGATGCACACATGGCCGCGGAAGCAGAAGTTGTTGAGCATGCTGACGATGTTATGACGACCCTTCTCATCCTGCTGACCCAGGAAGTACAAGATCTTGATCTCGTCCTGTCCCTGTGGTGGTGGGTGTTGTGGTGGGAATGGAGTGAAGTTGGGTTTAACTTGTGATGGTGAGGATGAGGGTGGGGTGATGGTGAGGATGAGGGTGGGGTGATGGTTGCACTGACAGTGTTGTGTTGCTTGAGTATTTAGTGAAAGTACTGGTTATGCCTTTTTTTATTATTAGTAATATTGCAGTATTATTGAGTATTGTAATAATATTCTGGTATTATTTGGATGAAACTCTGCCATTGATATGGTAGCATCAAACCTTTAAAAATTTAATTAAAAAAATGAAACTACAAACGAAAAAATACAACTTTTAAAGCGCTAAAGAAATAAACTGACGTGTGCCCAACCATTTTGTAGTATTTGGATCCACTTTTAATCATCTTGACGGCTGTAAACATCTTGCGTTTGTGGTCGTAGGTCTTAAGAACCTGTCCGAAGCCTCCTTTGCCAAGCAGAGACATCACCTCATAACGGTAGGCAAGGTGGTCGTGTGGCGAGTGTCGATACATACCATTGGAGTCTGTGAAAGTAGACTGAGTGGTAGTAGTGGTGCCTTTAGGTGAAGTTTGTTGGAGGGTTGCTTTGCTTTCATGGCTGTCTTTTATCTTTCCAAAATAATATACTTTGGAGTAGTCAAGAATTTCCTTCTTTTCGTAGTCTGTCAGATGGTTTGGGAAAAGCTTGAGAACTTTCTCTGGGGTGTAGATGGGTCTTTCGGCCACTGCGAGACCAGCTGAAGGAGGAGAAGAATTGAAAGACTCATGTGTGTTGTCAAATGAAGTGACTGAGTTGTAGGTGCCCAAAAGTGTTTTGTTAACCAAGCAGTTCTTGTGTGTGCTACTCTTAATGTTGGGAAGTTGCTTGTTGATTCTGCTTGGTGGCACAAAAGTCTTGTCACTTAACCTGTTGCTCTTGCCTGTTGCAGACGAAAACATCAACTTTTTGTTATTGGGAACAGTATTGAAAGGACCATTGCTGGTGAAATCTGCAAACATTTGCTGGACTCTCAAATTACCAAACTTCTCTCCTTCCTCATTTTTTACACTCTCTCCAGCAAACAAATTCTCCTTCAAACTCCTCCTTTGCATTTTAAAAAGTTTGCAATCCCTTGAAAAATAATAGAACGTTTAAATTTTCAAATCCCTAAAGTTGCCTTTTATAAGGGCATTTAATTTTGAAAAGTTTTAATGTTGACAGAAACGAGATAGTTAAAACGAGTTCGACGCTTTAATGCTCAATTTTTATACTAGACTATAACCAGTAGCTGAATTAATGTACAGAAAAGAAGTTTCGCTAAAAAGACCATAAAAAAGTTGAAGTTATAAGGAGTTATAGATAACTATAGTAAACATAGAAAAGTAAATCATAAAAAGTAAATACACGTATATATTATCGCTTTGCTAATCTTCAGAGCGGTTGGTTACGATGACTTCCACATCTTTTCGTCAAGATATGCCCCCAAAGGGGGGCTATCAAGCGATAGACTGGATGAAAAAAATTCCAAAAACTCCAATGTCTGGTTAGTACTTTTTTCTTCCTTGACCAAGGTCACAAAATATCTAAAAAAAATTAAAATATTATATTGCTTATTAATTATAATTCTTAAATAGAGAAAATGATAAGCTTTTTTCATGCAATAGGTTTCAAAATGTTTTCTATCTTTGCGGGAGTGACAGCTTTCGGTTGGACTTGTTACTATTTTGAACTGAAACAAAAGCAGTAAGACATTCATTGGGTGCCTTTTATGAACAAATCTCGAGTTGATTTTGCATGATTTGTCATTTCAGACGTGAAAAACTTGAGATGAATGATGCCAGGTTTGCAATTCAACCTCTGATGATGGCTGAAATGGACAGAATGTGAGAATGTCTTGACTTCATCTTATAATTTAACTTAATTTATTTTTTGTTGTTTTAAATTTTTTTAAATTTTTCTTTCAGATAACATCATATGTCTCTTTCTAAATCAGGTATCTCAAAAGGTTGAGGCAGAATCGAGAAGAGGAGGCTGAGTTGATGAAAGATGTTCCAGGGTGGGAGGTTGGAAAGTGGAAGGGAAAACCTCTTTACCATTATGAAGGACCTAATCAGGTTAATTAATTTATTAATCAAAATGAAAAAAAATTGACAAAAAATAATGTTATATTAAAATAAATTTCAGGTTAACGTGGATGAATACTATGTACACTCTGATCCTATTCACCAGTATAGACGTTTGCTGGAAATAAGGAAACATTAAATAGGATTTTGTCAGGTGGTGCCAGTGGGGGTGTTTAAGGTGGAATTTTGGAGAACATCTCTAGTGGGAACCAACATTCTGTGTTTCCAGTTTTTCCAAATTTTATATTGAAAATAAATATTAATTCAACTCTAAGATTCTCTAATTAGATAAGCAATTCTAATAAAAGTTCGTTCGTGTGGTGTTTTCGACTTTTTCATCAAAATATGGAAGAAAGGAGTTCCATTCAAATTAAAACATAATTATTAAATTTTAACTTAAAAACTGTGAGCTTTTGTTGAAAGTTTAAAAAAACCTGATGGAAAACGTTGAATTTTTCGATCATGTTGAGCGCCACAAGCTCCCATTTTAATTGTTTGTGAGTACTAGTTTAGAGTTAACACTATATTCCAATTAATTGGGTATATTCAAATTAATGTTTGTCATTAAATTTAGTACAAGCCATTTTAGTGTTGTTAGATTCATAGTTATTGCTCCCCACTTGTACAACTTTTAACCGATGTTGTAATCGCATTTTCGCTCAGCCGCCATTAAATTCCACTATAATTTTTTTGATTTCGTCTGTTCCTTCGCCTTTTCGATTCAACCCTTTACTGTGATCTTCATTGTAATTTAGTGGTTTTTAATGGAAACCGAGTAAGAAATTTTTGATTTATTAGCAAATATAGAGAAATTTTACTTGAGAAATTGAACCGGCAGATTGGAGTCATACATTGAGATGTACACTCCCCAGTTTGTGAGTCAAATTAAAAATATATTTTTTCACTTTATTAATACTTTTTTCGACAAATTAACTCGTTTTGTGGTATTTTGTCCTAGCTAATTTTTTCAAGGCCATGTAATTCCCTAAATAATTTCACAAATACAGGACTGATCAATCAACTAATTAGTGAAACCATCCCTTTTAATGATCATAAAAGTCAATAGAACCAATTAAAGAGATTTTGTTTAAAAAACTTGAGAGACTAATCTAAATTCCAGCTGAGTGTTCTAAACATAAATAAACGTCTGAACATCCGACTAAACTGAGCAGAGGATACATCATAGAATTCTTTCAATGCAGGGTGAAAATATAGTCACTATTCCCACAAGTATGCAAGAGCAACTGGCCAATTGTGAGTCCATTGGTGACTTGGTGTTTATTGTTGCAACTATAAACTTATGTTTTCACAAATTTTTTTATATATTTTCTAGTCGATATTTTCATTTAGCTTTTGGGGAAATCCACCATCACAATTAAAATCGAATTTATTATGTTTAACCCACTTGTGCATAAACAATACCCATGCACACACACTCAGACACAATTACACATGTGTACAACCAATGCACAAACATGTATGGAACTCATTCACCAAACACATACAACAACCCATCTACCCATCGCACAAACACACATACAACAACAACTGCCTTCTTAGCCCCACAAAAACATGTACAACAACAACCCACCCACCCTTCCGACAGCTCACACGAGCAACAACAACAGCAGCGAGACAATGACCTCCATGCCAGACACTGTGGAGGGTTACATGGAAGAATTCAAAATCTCCCACCACATGAAGGAGATGACCCAACAACAAATTGAATACTATTTCTCACCGTCTGCATCTTTTTTCTCATTTTTTTATCATTTCTCAAATTTCCGTTATTTTTCATAATTTTGATAATTTTATCCATAATTTTCATTTTCCATTTTTACACCAATACTTGGAAATAAAATTTTTTCCAGTATTTTTACCATTTGTATTTTTCATTTGTACAAATAATTTTTTTAAATTTCTTTCGAGTATTAAATGCTTGATGTGCAATTTTTGATTTTCTAAACTCATTCCACCCACAACCATCACCACCACCACATTCTCACCCTTCATCTCACCCACCACCACCACCACCTTCTCACCCTTTATCTCACCCACCACCACCACCACATTCTCACCCTTCATCTCACCCACCACCACATTCTCACCCTTCATCTCACCCACCACCACCACGTTCTCACCCTTCATCTCACCCACCACCACCACCACATTTTCACCCTTTATCTCACCCACAACCACCACCACCACATTCTCATCCACCACCACCACCACATTTTCACCCTTCATCTCACCCACCACCACCACCACATTCTCACCCTTCATCTCACCCACCACCACCACCACATTCTCACCCTTCATCTCACCCACCACCACCACCACGTTCTCACCCTTTGTCTCACCCACCACCACCACCACATTCTCACCCTTCATCTCACCCACCACCACCACCACATTCTCACCCTTCATCTCACCCACCACCACCACCACCACCACATTTTCACCCTTCATCTCACCCACTACCACCACCACATTCTCACCCTTCGTCTCACCCACCACCACCACCACATTCTCACCCTTCATCTCACCCACCATCACCACCACATTCTCACCCTTCATCTCACCCACCACCACCACCACGTTCTCACCCTTTGTCTCACCCACCACCACCACCACATTCTCACCCTTCATCTCACCCACCACCACCACCACATTCTCACCCTTCATCTCACCCACCACCACCACCACCACCACATTTTCACCCTTCATCTCACCCACCACCACCACCACATTTTCACCCTTTGTCTCACCCACCAACACCACCACA
Organism: Branchellion lobata; assembly: GCA_947562095.1. Taxonomy (NCBI): domain Eukaryota; kingdom Metazoa; phylum Annelida; class Clitellata; order Hirudinida; family Piscicolidae; genus Branchellion; species Branchellion lobata. The sequence continues at coordinate 3,278,072 of OX387260.1, forward strand.
TTCTCACCCTTCATCTCACCCACCACCACCACCACATTCTCACCCTTCATCTCACCCACCACCACCACCACATTCTCACCCTTCATCTCACCCACCACCACCACCACATTCTCACCCTTCATCTCACCCACCACCACCACCACCACCACATTCTCACCCTTCGTCTCACCCACCACCACCACCACATTCTCACCCACCACCATCACGACATTTTCACCCTTCATCTCACCCACCACCACCACCACCACCACATTTTCACCCTTCATATCACCCACCACCACCACCACATTTTCACCCTTCATCTCACCCACCACCAACACCACCACCACCACCACATTCTCACCCACCACCACCACCACATTTTCACCCTTCGTCTCACCCACCACCACCACCACCACATTCTCACCCTTCATATCACCCACCACCATCACAATATTTTCACCCTTCATCTCACCCACCACCACCACCACCACATTCTCACCCTTCATATCACCCACCACCACCACCACATTCTCACCCTTCATCTCACCCACCACCACCACCACCACATTCTCACCCTTCGTCTCACCCACTACCACCACCACGTTCTCACCCTTTATCTCACCCACCACCACCACCACATTTTCACCCTTCGTCTCACCCACCACCACCACCACCACATTCTCACCCTTCATATCACCCACCACCATCACAACATTTTCACCCTTCATCTCACCCACCACCACCACATTCTCACCCTTCATATCACCCACCACCACCACCACATTCTCACCCTTCATCTCACCCACCACCACCACCACATTCTCACCCTTCATCTCACCCACCACCACCACCACATTCTCACCCTTCATCTCACCCACCACCACATTCTCACCCTTCATCTCACCCACCACCACCACCACATTTTCACCCTTCATCTCACCCACCACCACCACCACCACATTCTCACCCTTCATCTCACCTACCACCACCACCACCACATTTTCACCCTTCATCTCACCCACCACCATCACCACCACATTCTCACCCTTCATATCACCCACCACCATCACAATATTTTCACCCTTCATCTCACCCACCACCACCACCACCACATTCTCACCCTTCATATCACCCACCACCACCACCACATTCTCACCCTTCATCTCACCCACCACCACCACCACATTTTCACCCTTCGTCTCACCCACCACCACCACCACCACATTCTCACCCTTCATATCACCCACCACCATCACAATATTTTCACCCTTCATCTCACCCACCACCACCACCACCACATTCTCACCCTTCATATCACCCACCACCACCACCACATTCTCACCCTTCATCTCACCCACCACCACCACCACCACATTCTCACCCTTCGTCTCACCCACTACCACCACCACGTTCTCACCCTTTATCTCACCCACCACCACCACCACATTTTCACCCTTCGTCTCACCCACCACCACCACCACCACATTCTCACCCTTCATATCACCCACCACCATCACAACATTTTCACCCTTCATCTCACCCACCACCACCACATTCTCACCCTTCATATCACCCACCACCACCACCACATTCTCACCCTTCATCTCACCCACCACCACCACCACATTCTCACCCTTCATCTCACCCACCACCACCACCACATTCTCACCCTTCATCTCACCCACCACCACCACCACATTTTCACCCTTCATCTCACCTACCACCACCACCACCACATTTTCACCCTTCATCTCACCCACCACTATCACCACATTCTCACCCTTCATCTCACCCACCACCACCACCACATTTTCACCCTTCATCTCACCCACCATCACCACCACATTCTCACCCTTCATCTCACCCACCACCACCACTACATCACTCTTTATTTCACCCACCACCGCCACATCTCCACCCTTCATTTCACCCACAACCACCACTACCTTTATTTTCACCCACAATAACCACCACAACATCTTTACCACCATTGCATGCACCATAAACTCTCCCACACCTCAACAACAGCCATTATTTCACCAAATTACAACAGCCACCATCAAATCACCCCACCACACCAGCCACCACCACACCACCTGCAGAGTGAATTTGCCGACTGATCGGCAGTTACAGGCCAAGATTGACCGAGATGGATTCTTCTCAGCCATGGAATTGGCTTCATTTCCCAAGGTATTCATTCATTCGTCTATCCACTCATCCATCTATCCATTCATTCATCCATCCATTCATTCCTCTATCTTTTTATTCATCCATCCATTCATTCCTCTATTCATTCATCAATTCATCCATCAATCCATTTATCCATCCATCTATTCATTCACCCATCCATTTATCCATCTATTCATTCATCCATCTATTTATTCATCCATTCATTCATCCATCCATTCATTCATTCATTCATTCATCCATTTTTAAATTCATCTATCTATCTTTTGACTTCATTACTTCATCCATTCATCCACTTCTCTCATTATCTTTTTCAAACCACTCAAATTGATTGGTTATATTGATGATTCGTATATTCATCCATTGATCAATCAATTAGGAATGGCAAATTGAATATCATTAGTAATTAATCGTGTATTAGTCAATCATTCCATCCATCCATCCATCTATTCATCCATCCATCCATTCATCCATCCATCCATCCATCCATCCATCTATTCATCCATCCATCCATCTATTCATCCATCCATCCATCCATCCATCTATTCATCCATCCATTCATCCATCCATCCATCCATCCATCCATCCATCTATTCATCCATCCATCCATTCATCCATCCATCCATCCATCCATCCATCCATCTATTCATCCATCCATCCATTCATCTATCCATCCATCCGTCATCACTCCATCCATCCATCCATAATCCATTCATAATCACTATCTTTCCATCCATCCATCCATCCATAATCCATTCATAATCAATATCTTTCCATCCATCCATCCATCGATCCATCCATCCATCCATCCATCCATCATCACTCCATCCATCATCACTTCATCCATCCATCCATAATTCATTCATAATCACTATCTTTCTATCCATCCATAATCACCATCCATCCATTCATCCATGCATGCATCAATGCATCCATCCATCCATGCATCAATGCATCCACAGGTGGCTGGTCTCACCACCTCCCTGGACCAGAACAGAAGGATAAGATTCGTCATGCTTCTGTGCATACGTGAGTTCACACACAC
>OX387260.1:3286285-3288785 GCA_947562095.1 Branchellion lobata
ATTCTCCAATACATACAACCACAACAATACAATCTTCTCCAATACATACAACCACAACAATACAATCTTCTCCAATACATCCACCACAACAATACAATCTTCTCCAATACATACAACCACAACAATACAATCTTCTCCAATACATACAACCACAATAATACAATCTTCTCCAATACATACAACCACAACAATACAATCTTCTCCAGTACATACAACCACAACAATACAATCTTCTTCAATGCATACAACCACAACAATACAATCTTCTCCAATACATACAACCACAACAATACAATCTTCTCCAATACATACAACCACAACAATACAATCTTTTTCAATACATACAACCACAACAATACAATCTTCTCCAATACATACAACCACAACAATACAATCTTCTTCAATACATACAACCACAACAATACAATCTTCTCCAATACATACAACCACAACAATACAATCTTCTCCATTACATACAACCACAACAATACAATCTTTTCCAATACATACAACCACAACAATACAATCTTTTCCAATGCATACAACCGCAATAATACAATATTCTCCAATACATCCACCACAATAATACAATATTCTCCAATGCATACAACCACAACAATACAATCTTTTCCAATATATACAACCACAACAATACAATCTTCTCCAATACATACAACCACAATAATACAATCTTCTCCAATGCATACAACCGCAATAATACAATATTCTCCAATACATCCACCACAATACAATGATTTTTTAGTGAGCCTTGTCCGTGAATACGCACGAGACCTCAGTTTTGTCGTTTAAAAATTTATATTCTCATCATTATTATTATTAAGTGCAGAGGTATATTATTATTTCTTTATAATAATAATAATTTTTATTATTATTATAATTATAACAATAATAATAATAATAATTATTATTATTATTGTTATTATTATTAGAACTAGTAGTAGTAGTAGTAGTAGTAGTAGTAGTAGTAGTAGTAGTAGTAGTAGTAGTAGTAGTAGTAGTAGTAGTAGTAGTAGTAGTAGTAGTAGTAGTAGTAGTAGTAGTAGTAGTAGTAGTAGTAGTAGTAGTAGTAGTAGTAGTAGTAGTAGTAGTAGTAGTAGTAGTAGTAGTAGTAGTAGTAGTAGTAGTAGTGCTGTTGTTGTAGTATTGTTGTTAATGTACGTTTAAAAAATATAAAAATATTCACGTCAAGATTATATGTTTGTTAAAAACCAACACATAACAATACGAAAAGACACAATAAAATAAAGTGCAATACGTCACAGTATAATACAATACAATACAATAAAATACATCATGGTATAATACAATACACTGCGATAAAATACGTCACGGTATCATGAGGTACCACACAACGCCATGCACACCACACCGCACGTACCAAACGGAGTTTTTTTAGTGCTTGAATCATTTAATTTTTTGTGGTGAATCCTTTGACGCGAATCAACAACAACAATAATATTATTAGTTGAAATAATAATAATAATATTAATAAAAATTTAAATAATGGTAATAATAATAATAATAATAATTATTATTATTATTATAATAAATAATGAAATGAGACTGATCTTCATGCCATCACTCACCACCTTGTGCCTTTGACGCCAAGCGGATGCTAAAATTTTCGTGTCTGTGTGGTGCGTCCACCGCCCCCACGTAATAATATATACTCAAAATAATAATAATAATAATAATAATAATAATAATAATAATAATAATGATAATAATAATAATAATAATAATAATAATAATAATAATAATAATAATAATAATAATAATAATAATAATAATAATAATAATAATAATAATAATAATAATAATGATAATGATAATTACAATAATAATATATAATCACAATAGTAATAATAATGATAATATTTACAGCAATAATAAGAATATAATTACAATAATAATAATTATTATTATTATTATTTTAATTCTATATTATTATTATTATTATTATTATTATTATTATTATTATTATTATTATTATTATTATTATCGTCATTATCAACACTGATTATCAGGATAATCTCCTTATTTTTCATGCATACTCCCACCTCCTATAAATAACTCCTCCCCTTTTAAAAGTCTATAAATAACTTCTCCCTTTTTAAAAGTCTATAAATAACTCCTCCTCTCTTAAAAGTCTATAAATAACTCATTCCCTTTCGAAAAGTCTATAAATAACCCTCCCTTCATACCAAATTATATAAAAAAATCCTATACAAAAACATGTGCAAGGTCTTCCATTCAAAACGATATACAAAAACCTCTTCCCTACAAAACGATATACAAAAACCTCTTCCATACAAAATGATATACAAAAACCTCTTCCATACAAAATGATATACAAAAATCTCTTCCATACAAAACGATATACAAAAACCTCTTCCATACAAAATGATATACAAAAACCTCTTCCCTACAAAATGATATACAAAAACCTCTTCCATACAAAATGATATACAAAAACCTC
>OX387260.1:3293785-3296285 GCA_947562095.1 Branchellion lobata
TACTACTACTACTACTACTACTACTACTACTACTACTACTACTACTACTACTATTTTTACTGCCACCACTACTTCTACTACTGAGAATTAAATGATTTTAATAATAATATACACCACCACCAGGCAACCACTTCGGAGAACGCCACCACAGGCAACAACAGCCTACCAGTCACAGAGGCGCCTTCGAGCACGGTGGTTGAGGTGGCCACTGAAGCCACTAGGAGCTCCCAGCCACCATCCTCTTCTTCTGCATCCTCTTCCTCAGTGTCCTCATCATCATTGTCTTCCTCCTCGGCACAGCAAGGAACCATCACGGAGCTCCTTGCAAGTGTCAACATAGCTGACCAGAATGCTGTTGATACCGATAAGGTTGGGCACAGTGGTGATTGCGCTTTCTTTCCATCATCATCACCATTTCCACCATCACCATTTCCACCATCACCATTCCCACCATCATCACCATTCCCACCGTCATCACCATTTCCACCACCATCATCATTCCCACCATCATCACCATTCCCATCATCATCACTATTCCCACCACCATCACTTTTTCCACCACCATCATCATTTCCACCATCATCATCATTTCCACCATCATCATCATTTCCACCATCATCACTTTCCACCACCATCATCATTTCCACCATCATCACTATTCTCACCATCATCACTTTTTCCACCACCATCATCATTTCCACCACCATCATCATTCCCACCATCATCACCATTTCCACCATCATCATCATTCCCACCATCATCACCATTCCCACCATCATCACCATTTCCACCATCATCACCATTTCCACCATCATCATCATTCCCACCATCATCATTTCCACCATCATCACCATTCCCACCATCATCACCATTCCCACCACCATCATCATTCCCACCACCATCATCATTCCCACCATCATCACCATTTCCACCATCATCACTTTTTCCACCACCATCATCATTTCCACCATCATCACTATTCCCACCATCATCACTTTTTCCACCACCATCATCATTCCCACCATCATCACCATTTCCACCACCATCATCATTTCCACCATCATCACCATTTCCACCACCATCATCATTTCCACCATCATCATCATTCCCACCATCATCACTTTTTCCACCACCATCATCATTCCCACCATCATCACCATTTCCACCATCATCACCATTTCCACCATCGTCCTCATTCCCACCATCATCACCTTTTTTTTCACCACTTTTCCAACTACGCTTTTTCACTTCTCATCACCACCATCACCATTACTCGTCTTTTTAATACAACAACACCACCACCCATCCAAACTGCCATCACCACCCCACCACACTGTCCCACAGAAGTTGAGTTACGCGCAGATCACGCAGAAGGGCAATGAGTTGCACAACTCGGTGTGCTACGACTCCATGGTGCTTGCCGAGGAGGGTGTTGGGGAGGGCGACAAGGAAGAGGAGGAAGAGGAAGAAGATGGTGACCAGGGCGGGGTTGATGACGATGACGCCAAAGCCTCGGAAGAGGGCTCAGACATCGGCGTGGCAAACAAGCCTGACTTGCAACAGCAGCAGCAACAACAACACTCTTCCTCTTTCCAACACCACCATCACCACCACCACCAACCCCAAAGCTACCATCGTCGTAGCAACTACTACCCACAGCAACAACAGGCCTACCGACAACGTGGTCCCATTGGCCAATGGGTGGCTCGAGGTCGTAGTAACAACAACAACAATAACAACAGCAACAACAATAACAATAAGGAACGAATTCAACAACAATAAGCACAACAATCCAACATTCTCCTTGCAACCCCCACAACAACGAAGTCACATTCTTCTGCGATTGTTAACACTCGTTGTTGACAATTCTCCATCCCTTTCCATCTCTTCTCCTTTCTTTTCCTCCTTTTCTTCTTTTTTTTCCTTTTTTTCTTTTTTTCTTTTTTTCCTTCCTTTCTTCTTCTTCCTTCTCATCCTTCTTCCCCACGTCCTTCTTTTTCCTCCTCTTCTTCATCTTGCAAACAAGTCAGCTCAGTAATTCACCAACTGCCCAATTTTTTCCACCCACCCACTTCTCTCTACTCCGCCACCCCCTCTTCTCTTCCGTTCCCGACACTTCAACTACTTCCAATTTCCACTCTCCAATCCCCCCTTTCCACCCCCCCCCCCCTTTTCCACCCCCTCTTTTCACTCCCCCCTTTCCAACCACCACCACCCCTTCATGTATATAAACATTTGGAAGAGACTGTGTTGGGAGCTCTATGCTTTTTAGTCGTCTTCCAGATGTGTGTGTGTTTGTGTGTGTGTGTGTGTGTGTGTGTGTGTGTGTGTGTGTGTGTGTGTGTGTGTGTGTGTGTGTGTGTGTGTGTGTGTGTGTGTGTGTGTGTGTGTGTGTGTGTGTGTGTGCGTGTGAAATTTTGATATATAACTGAACTTGCATATATAAGTATCATTTCTATATAAATAATTATATATCAATTTATATATATTATATATAGAG
>OX387260.1:3301285-3311285 GCA_947562095.1 Branchellion lobata
ATTATTTTTATTTTTATTATTAATAACCTTTTTATTTGTTTTTTTTAATTATTAATAACCTTTTTATTCATTTTTAAAAAAGTTTTTCATTCTAAGAGTATAATAATAATTGTTACAATAATAATTTAAAAAATATTGGTGATAACAACAATGTCACCTTCGATTCATTTGTCATTCTTATCACCGTCACAAACGCCTCCATCATCATCATCATCATCAACATCCTTATCATCACCAACATCATCATCATCATCATCATCATCATCATCATCATCATCATCATCATCATCAACATCATCATCATCATCATCAACATCATCATCATCATCATCATTTTTTTCTTCATTAGGCAATATGTATATCAGCACTGATTCTATCATAATCACAAAAATAACAATAATAACAACAATAAGAGTAATATGAATTCATATATTATTATTATCAATATTAGTATTGTATTATTATTTATTTTTTAAATATTTTTTTACGTTTATTTTTTTTTTTTATATTTTCTAATTATTTGTTACATTTTTGGTGGTAGTAGTGGTGATGGGGGTAGTGTGGTGATTGTGGTGATACTGGTGATGAAGGTAGGGATCGTGGTGACTAAGCTGATGAAGGTAGGGATGGTGGTGGTGATGGTGATGATAATGGTGGTATGAGTGATAGTGGTGATAATGGTGATGATTGTGATAGTGGGGGTGGCGATAGTGGTGATAATGGTGATGATTGTGATAGTGGGGGTGGTGATAGTGGTGATAATGGTGATGATTGTGAAAGTGGGGGTGGTGGTAGTGGTGATAATGGTGATGATTGTGATAGTGGGGGTGGTGATAGTGGTGATAATGGTGATGATTGTGATAGTGGAGGTGGTGATAGTGGTGATAATGGTGATGATTGTGATAGTGGGGGTGGTGACGGAAGCGATGATGGTGGCGATGTCGATGGTGGTTGTATATTTGTTGTTATTTATTGCTGTCCACGTTTCGTCGCATTAGCATCCACTCATTGCTCTCCACTCATTTCATTCTCCTCTGCATTAAATCAATATTCGAAAAATATTTATGATTATTCTTTCCTAATATAATTTTCATTCATTTATTCGTTTTTCCATCCATTTCTTAATTAATTCATTTATTTGTTTCATTATTCGTCTGTTTATTTATTTATTTATCCATTTTTTTTTTTCATTTTTGTATTTATTTATTTGTTTATTCACTTGTTTATTTACTTTAATAGCCTCATCATTATTCAACTTTTTCATATCGTCTATTGTACTTGGTTGAAGAAAAAATGTCCAAAAATTTGAGTATTTTCAAGCGTATTTAAGTATTCCTTAACGTTCAAATTATTTTCAAATCTCCCATTATTTTTAATATTTTAAATTTCGAATTATTCTTAAATTTAAATACAAATTAAATTATTTTAATTATTTTAATTATTTTTAAAAATTAAATAAATATTAATTTTGAGTATTTTCTACAACAATTTTCACAATAGCCGCCTCATCAGTGATTACTTCATGCCTCCGTTCACTTTTAACCACCCTGAGCATCCTGACTCCCAATCTCACATACCTCCTGTAGGTTCCTTTCACTCTGTCCTTCTTATTGTTCTCATTATTATTAATACTTTTTTTTATTATTATTTTTATTCATATTATTATTTTTAATATTATTATTTTTATTCATGTTATTATTTTTATTCATATTATTATTTTTAATATTATTATTTTTATTCATATTATTGTTTTTTTAATCATTTTATTTTACTTTCATTGATCACTCCTATCCTTATTTTCCTCATTTCCAAGTGTTAATGCTTGTAATGTTACTTTTCCAATTCTCATATTCATTCATCCCCTTCAACCTTTCACCATCTCTCATTCATTTCTTTTTCTTCTCTCCACCCTCTTCTTTTCCCTTCTCTCTCCCTCCTTTCTTCATCTTCACTTTCTCCCATTCCTACCTTCTCTTTCATCACTCTCTCCTCTACCTCTCTTTACTCCTCCCCTCTCCTTCTTCTCTCTTTTTTTATTCCTTCCCTCTCCTCCTTCTCTCTCTTCATTCTTCCCTTTTTCTCTCCTTCCTTTTTTTTCATTCCTCCCTTCACCTCCATCTCTCTCTTTTCATTCCTCCCCTCACCTCCATCTCTCTATTTTCATTCCTCCCATCACCTCCATCTCTCTTTTCATTCCTCCCATCACCTCCATCTCCATCTCTCCATTCCTCCCATCACCTCCATCTCTCTCTCTTCATTCCTCCCATCACCTCCATCTCTCTCTCTTCATTCCTCCCTTCACCTCCATCATTCTCTTTTCATTCCTCCCCTCACCTCCATCACTCTCTTTTCATTCCTCTCTCACCTCCATCTCTCTCTCTCTTCATTCCTCCCATCACCTCCATCTCTCTCTTTTCATTCCTCCCTTCACCTCCATCTCTCTTTCTTCATTCCTCCCTTCACCTCCATCACTCTCTTTTCATTCCTCCCTTCACCTCCATCTCTCTCTTTTCATTCCTCCCCTCACCTCCATCTCTCTCTTTTCATTCCTCCCTTCACCTCCATCTCTCTTTCTTCATTCCTCCCATCACCTCCATCTCTCTCTCTTCATTCCTCCCCTCACCTCCATCTCTCTCTTTTCATTCCTCCCCTCACCTCCATCTCTCTCTCTTCATTCCTCCCATCACCTCCATCTCTCTCTTCATTCCTCCCCTCACCTCCATCACTCTCTCTTTTTCTTTCAATACCTTTCTTCCGTCTTTGCCTCATCTTCACACCCTTCTCAACACGACACACCTCCTCTAGTCCTCCATAAGAGTTCAAATTGTGATTAGTTTCACTATTTTACGAATATTCCTTCTTCAATTAACTTCCCAATTATTATTTATTAAACTTTATTTCACAATTATTATTTATTTAATTATTTCTTCCAATTATTATTTATTTAATTATTTCTTCCAATTATTATTTATTTAATTATATTTTCCAATTATTTTTTATTAAATAATGTTCCCCAATTATTATTATTTATTTATAATTTAATTATAATTAGTAATTAATCCGTTTATTTATTCGTTTTATACTTCATTCTGCTTTTATATAGGTTATTTATATGGCTCAACCTTCTTCCGTTCTTGCACCTTTTGTAGCCTATTTAAATTATTTATAGTGATTTTTAACCAATTTCACTTTTAACCATAACGATCCGTCTTTTTTGATATGCCCCTCACAATACTACGTTTACCACAATTGACCTTAATTCTCATTCCTTCTTTCCATCCTCATCTTCCTCCTCCTTCTCTTCCTCCTCCTCCTCCTCCTCGTCCTCCTCGTCCTCCTCGTCCTCCTCTTCCTCCTCTTCCTCCTCTTTCTCCTCCTCTTCCTCTTCTTCCTCCTCTTCCTCTTCCTCCTTCTTTCCCTCCTCCTTTTTTTTCCCCTTCTCCTCCACTTTCTCTTTTTTCTCCTCTTCTTCTTCCTCCTCCTCCTCCTCCTCCTCCTCCTCCTCCTCCTCCTCCTTCTCCTCCTCCTCATCCTCCGCATTCTTCTCTTCCTCCTACTCTTCCTCCTACTTCTCATCTTTTTTCTCCTCCTCCTTCTTCCCCTCTTCCTTTTCCTCCTTTTCCTTCTTCTCCTCCTCCTTTTCTCCTCCCAAACCACCACCACCACCACCACCACCACCACTACTGCTTCCTCCACAGCATACAGGCTTTTCATATGGAGCTGTTGTATTTTATTTTTATTTTTGTTTTTTTTTCTCGTCATTTTTATTTTTATTTTTTTTATTAAAAATTTTTTATTACTACACTTTTCTCCTATAAATTTTTTATTGTACGCCTAATCGTAATGTTGTTTAATTTTCTATTTTTTGTATTTTTTCTAGATTTCCATCATTCGATTTTCACTATTGACGCATTTTTTCATTCAATAAATCTTCACTTCTTCCTACCAAACCATTTCCCCCTCTACTTTTTTTTTTCATTTTTTCATTTTTATTTTAATTTAAAATTTCCAAAATTTCAAAATTCTTTTTTTTTTCATTTGAAATTTCATTTTTTTTTAATTTATAGCTTTGTTTTCTTGTTTTTATTTTGTTATCGAAATGCATCATATGGGCCTTAAACCACCCTACCGTAAGAACGATTAAAAATATTCCTTAGACATTCATTTATTTAATTTTAATTAAAATATTATTTTTAATTTAAAAATTTAAAATATATTTTTTAATTGAAACAATTAAAATAATTAATTAATTATAACAAAATATTTATTTTAATTATTTTATATTTTTCCAATAATCTTTTTCTTACATAGCACTTAAGTCCCGTTTTTATAGTCCTTGCTGGTTGACCATTCAAACCCATATGTCAAAGGTAACACTTTTGTGGAAGTAACTTCATTCATCCACTCACCTTCCATCCATCCATCCATCCATCCACTAAACTTTTATCCATTCATCCATCCATTCTTTTACTCATTCGACCATTCATTCACCCCTCTTCTCATTCAATCATCCATCCATCCATCCATCCATCCATCCATCCATACATCCATCCATCCATACATCCATCCATACATCCATCCATACATCCATCCATCCATCCATCCATACATCCATCCATCCATACATCCATCCATACATCCATCCATACATCCATCCATCCATACATCCATACATCCATCCATCCATACATCCATCCATCCATACATCCACCCATACATCCATCCATACATCCATCCATCCATACATCCACCCATACATCCATCCACCCACCCATACATCCATCCATTCATCCATCCTTCCATCCATCCTTCCATCCATCCTTTCATCCATCCTTCCACTAAGCAGTTAGTACTATGGCTTACGATAACTCTCCAGCATGACGACGACCGTGGTGGTCGTCATGGTAACCTTGTTTAACTCGATGCAATCTGTAAGCCTTTTTACTCCTCTTCACTTCATTCGTATGCTCATGTCTTCCATAATCCTTCTTTCTATCCAATTTATTATTATTTTATTATTATTGTTGTTACCGTTTTGTTATTGTTATTATTACTATTATTATTATTATTATTATTATTATTATTATTGTTATTTTTATTATCATTGTTGTTGTTATTATTATTAGTATTGTTCTTTTTATAATATTTTTTATTTTTTTATTAATCTTATATTTGTATCATTATTATCTATTAATACCCGTGTTTTTATCTTTTATCCATCCTCCTTTGTGTTATATTTTTATTATTATTGCTGTTGTTTGAATTTTCTTAATCTTTTTAATGTTATATTTTATTATTATTGCTCTTGTTCTCATCATTATGATTATTCTTGTTGTTATTAAATTTTTCATAGTTCAACTTGTTATCATCTTATAACTCCTATTGTTGTTTATTATTATTTTCTTCTTTTTTCTAAATTCTATTTTCAATACTCAACTATTAAGTTATAATGCCATTATTAATATAATATTTATTAATTAGTTAATTAATTAGGTATTTGCTATTCTTTTTTTTCTTTCGTAGGTCAATTACCTTGTTGCATCATCATCATCATCATCATCATCATCATCATCATCATCATCACCATCGTTATTATTATTATTATTACTATTATTATTATTATTGTATTATTATTATTATTTATTATTATTATTATTATTATTATTATTAATTATTATTATTATTATTATTGTTATTGTTATTATTATCATCATCATCATCATCCTCATCCTCATCGTCATCATTATCATCACCATCCTCATCATCATTTCATTCTTTTTTTTTTAGATAAAAGTAAATTAATAAGCGAATACTTTTAAAAATTCTATGACAATATTATCACTAATTATTATCAATTTTATGTGTATTTTTATTTTTATTTTGATCCATCATTATTATTCTTTTATTATTCTCTTATTATTATTTTTTTTTATTAATATTATTTTATTATTTTCATTATTATTATTACTATTTCCATTCGGATTATTACTTCCCTATATCATCCTAATCCAAATTGATCGGTTTCGATATCTGGATATTGAAATGGCTTCTGGTTATAAGAACTTAAAAGTTATCAGAATTATAACCCCCATAATTAAATTTCCACCAAATTCTTTCGAAAGAATTAGTTTCCAGTTATCAAAAAATCCTTTTTTATTTATCAATATATAGCGTTCACTTGGCACTAATGAGTATAATTATAAATATATTTTTAATATGGTATAATTATTTTATTTTATTTATATCTTTTGTATGATTATGAGTTCCTTATTATTATTATAATATTATTATTATTCTAATAACCATTATAATTTTTCAAATTGCTCATTATTTCAAGTACGGAAGTATGTCTCCAACTCCTAGCTTGTTCCTCTTAAGAGCACCGCCTACATTGCATTACAACCCTACCGATTATAACTTTCCGTTTACGCATAGTTGTATTTAGATCAATTGTTTATTCATTTATTTTGAGAAAATTATTATTTTTAAAAAATTCATAAAAATTCTTTCATTTTCTTTATTTCTTCAAACAGCTCTTGTTAATTTGCAAATCAGCCACAAGGTTCAGTTGTCCTTTAATGCTGTCAAAATGCCTCCAAGTTGGTGGAACAGATTGAAATAAGTTTTAAACAATTAAACTTAAAAAATAATTTGTTCTTTCAAATAATTCATGGAACGCCTTGTATATCATTATTGTTATTTAATGGTCTGTTGCTAAAGTTTGACCAGTTAAGTACATGAGTACTGAGTACTGAGTACATATACGTGAGAATTAAGCGTGTCCAGTCCTCTAGGAGCCCACAGCCAATACAATACAATACAAACACGAATATTATTATAGTGGCATTAACCCCGTAGAGTTTCGAAGCCTAAAAACCGTTTCCATAGCAACACTTTTAAACATAGCGCTAAAGAGCGCGTTACAAACGTCTTGACCGCAATAGATTGGAATTAAACTTATTAATTATAATCTGAAAATTGGAATTTATTTTAAAAAAATTTTTTAATTAATTTTTGAAAAATTATTAGAAAAAAGTGAATATTTTTGAAAAGAATTATTAAAAACGAATATTTAAAGGTGTTAATATCTTGCAGTGATGCTGGAACACGTGAAAGCATTGAAAGCGGAGCGAGAGAAAAATATTTAAAATAGGTTTTTAAAAAGAAAATTTTTTTTGTGATTGAAAAAAAAAATGAAAAGCACCAAAACTCCTGTGATCGATTAATTAAATAATTAATGAATATTAATTATATTTTAATAAACTAATTGAAATATATTAATTGAATTTTGATAAAATAACAAAAATTTGCATTTGTTTAGAGATGTTTGACGGAAGCGGACTTGAACTCGAATCCAGAGGGTTGAGGGTAGGTGAAGGAGGGCAGGAGACATGCCTGGAGGTAGTTGGGTCCCAGAGTGGCCTGGAGGTTCTTGTCCCAGGAGGGTAGTTGGTAGGTGAAGTCATTGCAAGTTCGTTCCGGGGAGGTTTGGTTGCGGATGATGTTGGAGGAGTGGTAGCCGGTTAGAAAGAAGAGGAAGAACATACTCATGAGACAAATGGCTGCCACCAGGGAGACCAGAAATCCCATTGCTCCTGAGAATCCGAGACCCCATGAGAAGAGCGGCAGAGCCATCGTGAAGACTGCCTTCCAGGTGAAGCCTCCGAGCACCTCGAAGGTGTAGTCAAAGTTGAGAAAGTTGCAGTAAATGACGCCGATGGTGAGGTAAATGGAAAGAGAAAAGAAGAAGCGAAGGTTGGCCTGGCCTATGCAACGACCCACAAAGATGCAGTGGTGGTCCCGCCTGATGATGCACAAGTTGCAGCTCCAACAGTGGGTTGATCTGAGGACATGTGGTTGTGAAGATTCGAAATATCGGTTTTGAAAAAACAAATTTTAAATATAATATATTGAAATTTTTTATATGATAAATAAAAATATGGGCTTTTAACAATAGATAAAAATAAGGATTTGAAAAAAAATAAATTATGAATTTTCTAGATTAAAAATCACTGCAATTCAACATTTTCGCTTTCTTGAACAAATGACAAAAAATAATTTAAAAACTCAAACACCTGGGAGGGGAGTTGGTTTGGCACTGTGAGCAGTACTTCCATTCGGGCTTGAGGAGGGTGGGAAGGACATGACCAGCAGTAGAAGAGTCGATGGTGACAAGTTTGACAAAGCTGGTGGCAATGTTGAAGTAAAGGAAAAATCCGAAAAGGGCATGTAACCAGAAAGTTCGAGTGCGGTCGGCGTCTATGTAGGGTAGAATCACGAGAATTTCGTAGAACGCCACCATGTGCAAAGCCACCAAAAAAGCTATGAAAGCTATTTTGTCGTCATTATTGCGCGGAATCCATTTCGGGCAAGCCATAATTGGCCTAGAAATTAAGTAAGCGCCTAAGTTTCACTTTTACACAATAATTATGTAAATTTTATAAAATTTAGAGCTAAACTTTCCATTTAAGTTCGCTTATGTATAATTTATGTCACACTTTTTTTTGTTTGAGAGTTCTATTTGAGTATATAACAAAGTGGTAAATTTGAACTGGAAATAACCCTAGCTAAGAATAAAACTACTAAGACAAAATGCCAAGATTGTTTCATGGAGATTTATTTCCACGCAATGAATTTTTTTTAATAATTAAAGAAATAAAAAGAAATATTTTCTTTTAAATTCTTTTAGATTTCAAGTCAATCGTATCTTGGGCATTTTCAACGTAGGAGGCGATTAAGGAAGGAACTTTGAAGGCGACGGAGGCTACGATGTATAAATATCCACTGTCACTCCTCATTCCGAACCTCCTGCTTAAACAATCACCGTAAGAAACGACCTGACCGCACAAAAAGTACTTGTTGAACGCAGGCGACCAGACATAAAAGTTGCACCTTCTGGACTCGATCGTCTGCAGGCCACCTTGTCCGACTTCAACCGCTCTGAAAGGAAGCTTCAAACGTTTGTATAGCGACGTCAAAAAAGTCAAATGCTGCGAGAATGACTCATCGGCGTCTGTTGGCGTATGTGCCACCGCAAAGATTTCGCTTTGCATGGTCTGAGTCAAGTCATAAAGACCAACAGTGGTTTCAGAGGTTCGCTTGTAATTGCTGGCGAAGGAATAACAGTGGTAGGGGTATTGGAAAGAGACAGGATCTAAAGAGGCGAGAAACGCCATGAAAGCTGGCAGACTTGATCCAACCAGAAGCATGGAAAAGTCACCCTCAGTTGGCTGGTTCAGTATGGAGATTCCCTGAGGCCCATCAAACGCCCGGGTGACAAACCTCTTAACCAGATCTGAAAAGATGACGTACTCATGGCCGGGCAGCTGTTCAGCCAGCAATGCTTTGAGGTCTTTGGTGAGGTTGTATTCAAAAAAAGCGGTATCTCCCATCAAGTAGGCTAGATGGAAATTGTCACCAGTTGCTTGCTTGTGAATTCTCAACAACAAATCTTTGTCTAAAAGCTCTAAGTGTGATTTTGAGTTTTTCATGGGATCAGATGGCAATTCAAAAATTGTTTCATCTTGCACTGGAGTTTCTTTATGCAATGGAGCAGGCAGACTGGTAAGGAAGGAAGCGTATGTAGTCCTAGCTGATTTGTATCCTGAGTCATTGTCTAGGAGATCTTTGAGTTTCAACTTTATTGCTTTCCCTTCTGCTTGAAGATCAGTAATGTCGTTATTTTCACAGTGCTTCTTAAGTGAGGCTATTTGATTGACAACTTCACTTCTAGAATTTTCTAATATTTTCTTTTGACGTGATAATTTTATGTATTCATCATGCTTTTCCAGCAATAGTTCAACGTTCAAGTTCAATTTTCTTTTTTGTACATTGTCAAGAAGTTTTTTACGGTCTGAGAAATAATCTTCAAAATTGTCTGGATCAAAGATATTTACATTCTTATGTTTGAAATCTTGGGAACAGTATCTCACGCTTCTATAACAAGCAAGCGCTCTGAAAGAAATTTTTCTCGCGAACATTGCAAGATAATCTGTTAAAG
>OX387260.1:3363785-3370311 GCA_947562095.1 Branchellion lobata
TATAGGGGTGATGTTGTTATTTTCAAGGATATTGTTGTTATTGTTATAGGGATAACAAAGTTGATGTCATAAAGATGACGTCATAGAAAGGGTCAACCACCATGTCGAATTGGAACTTGGACTAGTTTCAACTTCGTTCTCAACTTATTCAATTTAAGTTCGATTCAATTAATTTTTAATTGATTTTAATTACCTCAATTAACTTTTTTCTCTTCAATCGTGCCTTGTTGCCATGCCTTACGTCACAAAGTGCCTCGAAATGCAACAATATCAATAATGTGAAAAATAAAAATAATGATAATAATAACAATAATAAAAATAATAAAAATAATGATAATAATAATAACAATAATAATAATAATGATAATAATAATAACAATAATAATAATAATAATAATAATAATAATAATAATAATAATAATAATAATAATAATAATAATAATAATAATAATAATAATAATAATATAAATAATAATATTAATACTAATATTTTTATTATTATTAAAACTTAAAAAATAAATAAAAAATAACGATTTTTAGTTTGAATAAATGGAGATTTGATTATTAGAAGTAGAAAAATATTCCCTGAAATTCGACAATAATAATAATAATAATAATAATTATTATTATTATTATTATTCTTATATAATTTTTTATTGTTTTTATTATTTTTTCAGTTACATTATTATTATTATTATTATTATTCGCGACGATTAAGAATAATAATTCATATTGCAGACAATAAAATGACGGCGTTGTTGTTTTTGTTGTTGTTGATGTTGTTGATGTTGTTGTTGTTGTTGATGTTGTTGATGTTGTTGTTGTTGTTGCTGCTGTTATTGTCGTTGATGTCGTTGTTGTTATTGATGTTGTTGTTGTTGTTGTTGATGTTGTTGTTTTTATTCCAGTTGCCGATGTTATTGTCGTTGTTGTTAAATGTAAAAAAACCGCAACCCAGGTAGAGAACAGACGCCGTTACAAAGTGACTCAGTCGCCTAGTGACCCACAGCCAGTAAAACCGTTTCCATGGGAGCGTCTATGCATTAAATACTTTTACTCTCCTAATTCAATTCTATTAACTTAAAAAAAACTTTTTATTTATTTTTTTAATAAATAAATTTTTTATTAATTTTAATTTATTATTTTTTATTTATTAAAAGACCACAATTAGACAAAATTTTTGAAAAAAAGTCTATTTCAAGAAGGAGCGATGGAACAAACATTTGAAAATAATTAAAACGAAAATTTATTTTAAATATAAATTCACTTTTATTTTTCTTATTTTAATCTAAATCCATTTTTCTCTTCAAGGCTAATATCCCAAAGGGCCGTTTTCAAAAAAGCCACACAATAAAAAGAATTTTTTTAAATATTTTTTAAAAAATATTGGAAAAAAAATTATTTTAATATTTAAAAAAATATATTTAAAAATAGAATAAGAAAAAAAAATTCTAAAAGAAGTTTTAGAAAAAATAAATGGTTTAATTCATGTATAATTTTTGAAATATTATTCACCGAAACACCTATATATATATATAAAAAAAAAAAAAAAAAAAAAAAAAATATATATATATATATATATATATATATATATATATATATATATATATATATATATATATATATATATATATATACTTAAATACCTATTTCTTTACTCGTTAATTAACTTATTAACGCATACTCATTTGAATAGAAGAATATAAAAGTAGAAAAATACAGAATACAAAGATAAAAAAAATACAAAATACAATAATACAAAAATACAAAAATAAAAAAAAATACAAAATACAATAATACAAAAATACAAAATACAAAGATACAGAAATAAAAAAATACAGAGATACAAAAATACAGATATACAGTAATACAAAGATAGATCAATACAAAATACAGATTTACAGTAATACAAAGATACAGAAATACAAGAATAAAAAAACACAAAGATACAGAAATACAAGGATACAGAAACACAAAAATACACAAAGATGAAGAAAACAAAGACATCAAACGACCATTTTTCACATGAAGCAAATAGTGTATTGGATAGTGTATTAGTTTAAAAGTGAATCTAAGTCGAAAGATTCTTCATTTAGAGGTGAATTCAATTTTAAATGTATCACAACACAATACTTGACCTAATTTTTATCTCCAGTTGAAATTATATTCGTTCAAACATCGAAGTAGGTCATAGAAATCAATCGAGATTATGAGGAGCCTTTTCAGCTATATCAGATTGAGTAATGAAACATTTAAAACTAATCTTCAACTGACCCAATTAAAGGACCCAATTAATTTACCTAATTTAATGATCAAAATAATTGACCCACTTTAATGACCCAATTAATTAACCCAACTTATGACCCAATTAATTGACCCACTTGAATGACCCGAATAATCGATCTTATTAACCGAACTAAAATATTGATTTTACGTCAACTTGACTATCTTCTTAAATAGGAATTGATTAATAGCTGAAGAGAGATGAAAAGTGTCATCTTACGTCATCCCACGTCATCATTCTTCATATGATGTCATCGTACATGGCATTGCACGTCGTCATACTTCATGTGACGTCATCGTATATGTCGTCATGCGTCATCGTACATGTCATCATGCATCATCGTACATGTCATCATGCGTCATCGTACATGTCATCATGCGTCATCGTGAAATGTCATCATGCGTCATCGTGAAATGTCATCGCCCTTTCCATCACGTGATAACATGAGAGAAAACCATTCAAGTAACTTTTCAGTAACCTTTTGAACTTAATTAATCAATTAATTATTGGGTTTAATTGAAGATTAATTGAAGAATAATTGAAGAATAATTGAAGAATAATTGAAGAATAATTGAAGATTAATTGAAGATTAATTGAAGATTAATTGAAGATTAATTGAAGATTAATTGAAGATTAATTGAAGATTAATTGAAGATTAATTGAAGATTAATTGAAGATTAATTGAAGATTAATTGAAGATTAATTGAAGATTAATTGAAGATTAATTGAAGAATAATTGAAGATTAATTGAAGAATAATTGAAGAATAATTGAAGATTAATTGAAGATTAATTGAAGATTAATTGAAGATTAATTGAAGATTAATTGAAGATTAATTGAAGATTAATTGAAGATTAATTGAAGATTAATTGAAGATTAATTGAAGATTAATTGAAGATTAATTGAAGATTAATTGAACAATAATTGAAGATTAATTGAAGAATAATTGAAGATTAATTGAAGAATAATTGAAGATTAATTGAAGAATAATTGAAGAATAATTGAAGAATAATTGAAGAATAATTGAAGAATAATTGAAGATTAATTGAAGAATAATTGAAGATTAATTGAGACAAAAAGAGTACAAAACGTTTGAGTTTAAGATTTAATTAAATCGAAACTGAAAACAATCTACTTTTCAACCACTCCAAAACTACCACCACCGCCACCACCACCGCCACCACCACCGCCACCACCACCACCACCACCACCACCACCACCACCACCACCACCACCACCACCACCAACACCACCACCAGCACCACCGCCACCACCACCGCCACCACCACCACCACCACCACCACCACCACCACCACCACCACCACCACCAACACCACCACCACCACCGCCACTAAAACCACCACTACCACCAACACTACCAGCACCTATTGAGCTTAAAGCCTGTTTGACAGAGAAACCACTGCAAACCAACCCACCTTCATCATCGTTCCTACCAAACAATTTGTAACAAAACCGCCTCAGTAAACAACCCGTCACCACCACACTCACCACAACACCACAACCGTCACACTCACCACACCACAGCCACCACCACAACCCTAACAACACAACCACTACTACACTCATCACACCACAACACAACCACCACCACACCACCACCATACCAACACCCCACCACCACACCACAACACCCCACCACCACCACACCACCACCACACCACCACCACCACACCACCACAGCCTCCACCACCACACAACTACACCACCACAGCCATTACCACCACACAACCACACCACCACAGCCACCACCACCACACCACCACAGCCACCACCACCACACCACCACAGCCACCACCACCACACAACCACACCACCACCACAGTCAACAATCCACATAGAACTCTTGTTCCCAAGAGCACAAATGGCTGGCATGTGCTTCGCATTCCTTCTTCTTCATCGCCACGAACGACCCCACCACACCATCACCCAGAGCCCCCTTGGCCCACTGAGACTTCTCCAGAAGGTTGAGAGATGCTTCCAGAGAAGATGGAACCTTCTCGAAGCCTGTGCCTTCTACCACTGTGTCCGTCCTTGCTCCTGGGTCTGTGGTTGTGGTGGTGGGAAGAGAGGGGGTTGTGGTGAAGATGAGTAGTGGGGGGAATAAGAGTGGGTGGTGGTGGAGGTGAGAGTGGTAGTGTGAGTAGTGGTGGGAGTGAAAGTGGAGGAAAGTGGGGGAATCTTTGGTGGTGTGGGTAAGAGGAGGAGGGGTCTGTGGTGGGAGTGATGGTGGGAGTGATGGTGGGAGTGATGGTGGGAGTAATGGTGAGAGTGATGGCGGGAGTGATGGTGGGAGTAGGTGACTGTGGTGGTAGGGCGGTGAAGGTGAAGTGATGGTGGAGTGGTCATGAAAGGTAAGTGGTGGTGAAAAATGAGAAAGGTGTTAGAAGTACATGATAAAAAGTGTGAGTTTTGATGGAGGGTAGGGATGAGTGTGGCTGAAATTGGGGGTTGGTGGGTGGAGAAGGTAGGAGGAGTGGTGGGTTGGTGGAGAAGGTAGGAAAAAGGGTGGATTGATGGGTGGAAGAGGTAGGAGGAATGGGGGTTGGTGGGTGGGAGAGGTAGGAGGAGTGGTGGGTTGGTTGGTGGGAGAGGTAGGAGTGGTGGGTTGGTGGAAGAGGTGGGAGGAGTGGTGGGTTGGTGGGAGAGGTAGGAAGAGTGGCGGGTTGGTGGGAGAGGTAGGAGGAGTGGTGGGTTGGTGGGAGAGGTAGGAAGAGTGGCGGGTTGGTGGGAGAGGTAGGAGGAGTGGTGGGTTGGTGGGTGGAAGAGGTAGGAGGAGTGGTGGATTGATGGGTGGAAGAGGTAGGAGGAGTGGTGGGTTGGTGGGTGGAAGAGGTAGGAGGAGTGGTGGGTTGGTGGGTGGAAAAGGTAGGAGGAGTGGTGGGTTGGTGGGTGGAAGAGGTAGGAGGAGTGGTGGGTTGGTGGGTGGAAAAGGTAGGAGGAGTGGTGGGTTGGTGGGTGGAAGAGGTAGGAGGAGTGGTGGGTTGGTGGGTGGGAGAGGTAGGAGAAGTGGTGGGTTGGTGGGTGGAAGATGTAGGAGGAGTGGTGGGTTGGTGGGTGGGAGAGGTAGGAGGAGTGGTGGGTTGGTGGGTGGGAGAGGTAGGAGGAGTGGTGGGTTGGTGGGTGGAAGAGGTAGGAGGAGTGGTGGGTTGGTGGGTGGGAGAGGTAGGAGGAGTGGTGGGTTGGTGGGTGGAAGAGGTAGGAGGAGTGGTGGGTTGGTGGGTGGGAGAGGTAGGAAGAGTGGTGGGTTGGTGGAAGAGGTGGGAGGAGTGGTGGGTTGGTTGGTGGGAGAGGTAGGAGGAGTGGTGGGTTGGTGGGTGGAAGAGGTAGGAGGAGTGGTGGATTGATGGGTGGAGGAGGTAGGAGGAGTGGTGGGTTGGTGGGTGGAAGAGGTAGGAGGAGTGGTGGGTTGGTGGGTGGAAGAGGTAGGAGGAGTGGTGGGTTGGTGGGTGGAAGAGGTAGGAGGAGTGGTGGGTTGGTGGGTGGAAGAGGTAGGAGGAGTGGTGGGTTGGTGGGTGGAAGAGGTAGGAGGAGTGGTGGGTTGGTGGGTGGAAGAGGTGGGAGGAGTAGTGGGTTGGTGGGTGGAAGAGGTAGGAGGAGTGGTGGGTTGGTGGGTGGAAGAGGTAGGAGGAGTAGTGGGTTGGTGGGTGGAAGAGGTGGGAGGAGTAGTGGGTTGGTGGGTGGAGGAGGTAGGAGGAGTGGTGGGTTGATGGGTGGAGGAGGTAGGAGGAGTGGTGGGTTGGTGGGTGGAAGAGGTAGGAGGAGTGGTGGGTTGGTGGGTGGAAGAGGTGGGAGGAGTAGTGGGTTGGTGGGTGGAAGAGGTAGGAGGAGTGGTGGGTTGGTGGGTGGAAGAGGTAGGAGGAGTAGTGGGTTGGTGGGTGGAAGAGGTAGGAGGAGTGGTGGGTTGGTGGGTGGGAGAGGTAGGAGGAGTGGTGGGTTGGTGGGTGGGAGAGGTAGGAGGAGTGGTGGGTTGGTGGGTGGAAGAGGTAGGAGGAGTGGTGGATTGATGGGTGGGAGAGGTAGGAGGAGTGGTGGATTGATGGGTGGGAGAGGTAGGAGGAGTGGTGGGTTGGTGGGTGGAAGAGGTAGGAGGAGTGGTGGGTTGGTGGGGAAGGCAAAAAAAGGATGTTTGATGAGTGAGTGAGGGGTTTTCTTCATCAAACTTTAAAAAACTCTTCAATCAAATCTCCTTATAAAAATGACCGACCAATCAGCTTTGAGATGC
>OX387260.1:3370511-3373011 GCA_947562095.1 Branchellion lobata
AAAAATAATAATAATAATAATAGTAATAATAATAATAATAATAATAATAATAATAATAATAATAATAATAATAATAACAATAATAATAATATTAAAAAAATTAATAATAATAATAATGATAATAATAATAATAATAATAATAATAATAATAATAATAATAATAATAATAATAATAATAATAATAATAATAATAATAATAATAATAATAATAATAATAATAATAATAATAATAATAATAATAATAATAATAATAATAATAATAATAATAATAATAATAATAATAATAATAATAATAATAAAAATAATAACAATAATAATAATAATAGTAATCTAAATAATAATAATAATAATAAATAATAATAAAATAAAATAAAAAATAAAAATAATAATAATGAAATTAAAAATAAAAAAATAAAAAAATAAAAATACAAACTCACCTTTTTATTTTCATTTTCATTATCCACATCTTCGGGTGAAAGTCTTCATCTTAATCTTATCCTATTTTTGTTCACCATTCGTCATCAGTCATAAGACACTCTAGCGTTGCATCACCACAACTACGAATCACGTGCCCAGCTATTAATATTTTTGCTGGTTATAACAATAATAATGAAAATAATAATAATGAAAATAATAATAATGATAATAATAATGAAAATAATAATAGTAATAATAATAATAATAATAATAATAATAATAATAATAATAATAATAATAATAATAATAATAATAAAAATAATAATAATAATAATAATTAAAATAATAATAAAAATAATGATAATAATAATAATAATAATAATAATAATAATAATAATAATAATAATAATAATAATAATAATAATATTAATAATAATAATAATAATAATAATAATAATAATAATAATAATAGTAATAATATTAATAATAATAATAATTATTATTATTATTTTTTATTATTATTATAATTTTTATTATGAATAAGTTATTATTAGTATAAATAAATTATTATGGTTATATATAACAAGAAGAATCAACAATAATAATATAATAAAAATTAATAGAAAAAATAATTATATTAATTATAATTATTATTTTCATTATTTTATATAGTCAATAATGAACAATATTTTCAAAAATTTTATTATTATTATTATTATTATTATTATTATTATTATTCTTGTGATGAGGCCATTTGTTTTTGAGCCATGCAATCAACACTGACATCCAGGCAATCAAGTGTTTGTGTGTGTGTCTGTGTGTGTGTGTGTGTATGTGTGTGTGTGTGTGCGTGTGTGTGTGTGTGTGTGTATGTGTGTGTGTATGTGTGTGTGTGTATGTGTGTGTGTGTGTGTGTGTGTGTGTGTGTGTGTGTGTGTGTGTGTGTGTGTGTGTGTGTGTGTGTGTGTGTGTGTGTGTGTGTGTGTGTGTTCACACTGCAGATGTTGAAAAAAAAGCTAAAAATCTTTATTTTTGAAAAAATGCAAAAATAATTATTTTGCGACGATGTTTGAAGTTCGAAGCCTCCAAAAAATGTATTTCTGAAGCAAAAAAAAAAAAAGAAATTTTGTTTGGAAAAACTTTTTTCAATTTCAAAAAAAATTATCTACAAAAAAATCTTTAAAACAAAGAAAAACTATTCAAAACAAAAAAGATACATCTAAAAGCACAAATAATTATTTTAAAAAATAAAAAAAATAAATTAATTAATTAAATATATTTTTATCAACAAAAATGGTACATTTTAAAATGTATTTTCAGTTAGTAAATACACTTAATTTCACACTTAAATCCCATCCTTGTCACGTGACGAAGGATGGGATTTTATACAATTGAAACTACCATAAACCAAAAACTATTACAATACAATACAATACAATACAAAAACGAATATTATTATAGTGGCATCAACTATTATAAGTATAATTGAAATACTAATAATAATGATAATAAATAAAAAAATAATAATAAAAAAATAATAATAAAAAAATAATAATTATAATAAGAATAATAGATCTTTGGTAAAAGTAATTGAAATAAAAATTTAATAATAACAATAATAATATAAATAATATATATTTATTATTTATGAAAATAAAAATAAAGATAAAAATAAATAAAAAAAAAATAATAATAATAATAATAATAATAATAATACATATTCAATATAAATAATAAAAATAATAAATAGCAACGACAGGCGAAGAGGTTTTTAAGCGTGAAAGCCACTGAAACCACTTTGGAAACAAATGAGATGAAGATGGATGGATGAGTGGATGGAAGGATGGATGAGTGGATGGAAGGATGGATGAGTGGATGGAAGGATGGATGAGTGGATGGAAGGATGGATGAGTGGATGGAAGGATGGATGAGTGGATGGAAGGATGGATGAGTGGATGGAAGGATGGATGAGTGGATGGAAGGATGGATGAGTGGATGGAAGGATGGATGAGTGGATGGAAGGATGGATGAGTGGATGGAAGGATGGATGAGTGGATGGAAGGATGGATGAGTGGATGGAAGG
>OX387260.1:3378011-3380511 GCA_947562095.1 Branchellion lobata
GGAAATAATAATATTATTATTATAATAATTATTATTAAAATAATAAATTTTAAAAAAAATGAATAAAAAAATGACTATTATTTTAGCAATATACTAAGACAAGTAATAACATGTGCAACTACTCACCCAACGCTGGTGCTTCTGGAGATCTGTTCGTTGTGACAGTTCTGTTGCTCGTGCTGCCACCTAGCGAGTGGTGAGGAATTATGGTTTGATAATAAACAGTCGCCATGGTGTAACATTGAACCGTTGCTATGGTATAATTGTTGTTATACAAAACTATTGTATAAGGAATATGCAATGTGATGCAAGTAATGGAACATAGGAAAGGATTATGATACAGTGTTATGTCCTAGAACTGTATGATACAATACGATACAATGCCGTTATGTTATGCAATGGCATACAATTAGATACAGATACGAACTGCAATACAAGGTTATGTATTTTAAGCAACGTTAGAAAATATAAAACAACTTTATACAACTTTATACAACCTCATACAACCTTATACAACCTTATACAACCTCATACAACCTTATACAACCTTATACAATCTTATACAACCTCATACAACCTCATACAACCTCATACAACCTCATACAACCTTATACAACCTTATACAATCTTATACAACCTCATACAACCTCATACAACCTCATACAACCTCATACAACCTCATACAATCTTATACAATCTTATACAACCTTATACAACCTCATACAACCTTATACAATCTTATACAACCTCATACAATCTTATACAACCTCATACAACCTCATACAACCTTATACAATCTCATACAACCTCATACAACCTCATACAACCTTATACAACCTTATACAACCTTATACAATCTTATACAACCTCATACAATCTTATACAACCTCATACAACCTTATACAACCTTATACAACCTCATACAATCTTATACAACCTCATACAACCTTATACAACCTT
This sequence comes from Branchellion lobata, assembly GCA_947562095.1. NCBI lineage: Eukaryota > Metazoa > Annelida > Clitellata > Hirudinida > Piscicolidae > Branchellion > Branchellion lobata. Next base: position 3,378,972 of record OX387260.1, read on the forward strand.
ATACAACCTTATACAATCTTATACAACCTCATACAATCTTATACAACCTTATACAATCTTATACAACCTTATACAACCTCATACAACCTTATAAAATCTTATACAACCTTATACAATACAACAAGCAGCAACAGACCCATTAGTGAGGGTGTATGAGGTGGACACCGAATGGCACTGTCTTTGTTGTTGTTGTTGATGTTGTTGTTGATGTTGTTGATGACGTTGTTGATGTTGATGATGTTTTTGTTGATGTAGTTGTTGAAGCATTTGTTGCGGTGGTTGAAATTGTTGACGATTTTGTTGCAGTTGTTGTTGTTGTGGTAGTGATTGCAGTCTGTGTAATGATTTTTGTGGTCGAGAAAGTTGTTGTGAGTGTTGTGACGGGTGGTGTTGTGATGGATGGTGTTGTGAGTGATGAGGACAGTTGCGATGATGGTGGTGTTGATGAGGATGAAGAGTAGGAGGATGGGCCGAATGGTGATGATGATGATGATGCCTTTTGGAGGATCGCTTCAGTGCTTTCTGGCGGTCAACATTACAAAAATAATAAAAATATTTCTTTTTACTACTTATTTTTAGTAGTTTTATAATAATAATAATAATAATTATTATTATTATAATTATAATTATTATTAATATTGATATTATAATGATAACAACAATAATAAAAATAATAATAATGATAAAAATAAAAATAATTATAATTATTATTTATATTGTTGTTATTATTATTATAAAAATACCAATAATAGAAAAATAATAAAAATAATAATAATTATTATTATTAGCATAATTGAATTAATTAATGATGTGTCATGTGAGCAACAAAGAGCACCATAGCCTCTGATTCCTGAAGAGCTATCGCCAATTCCTGAGTGGTGACAACAACAATAATGAAATAAATATTAATATTAATTATAATTAATTATTATTATTAAGAAAAAAATGATGATGAAAATGATAATAACCAATAAAAAAAGCAATGCTAAGAAAATTTGTTATGATGATAATTATAATCATAATCATGATCATAATCATCATCATCATCATCATCATCATCATCATCTTCATCATCATCATCATCACCATCATCATCCTCATCATCATCATCATCCCCATCATCATCCTCATCATCATCATCATCATCATCATCATCATCATCACCATCATCATCCTCATCATCATCACCATCATCATCCTCATCATCATCATCATCATCATCATCATCATCATCATCATCATATCATCATCATCCTCATCATCATCATCATCATCATCATCATCCTCATCATCCTCATCATCATCTTCAGCCTCATCTTCATCATCATCATCAGCATCATCATCATCATCATCATCATCATCATCATCATCATCATCATCATCATCTTCATCCTCATCATCATCAGCATCATCATCATCATCATCATCATCATCATCATCATCATCATCATCATCACCCTCATCATAATCATCATAATCATCCTAATCATCATCATCATCATCATCATCATCATCATCATCATCATCATCATCATCATCA
>OX387260.1:3385511-3393011 GCA_947562095.1 Branchellion lobata
TCGCCACGGTTCCACTCCTTCTTCTTCTCATCTGACCAGAGATGTGCCAACCAAATGCAATAGTTTTCAAATAGTTTAAAATGTTTTCTATAAACTTTTTTTGGATAAAATCCACTCACATAATAGTCACATGGGTATTTTGCCCGTAAAACTCAACAAGAAAATATTAATTTATATAATATAAAATATTAAAAGCGTTTTTAACATAAATATACGTACAGAATTTTGTACATATTACGTATAGCTAGTTTAATCAGAGATAGTATCCTGATAACACAACTTGGGTCAAGCTATGGCATATGTGAGAGATTATTCTGGAACAATTTGACGATTAAACGCTACATCATTACAAACATTCAAGGTCCTGAAGTTGGTTGGCAAGGGAGGCATCGGTCCGTTGAGAAAAGTCGTTTCTAACTGAGGGAGTTTGACGACCGTGTGACTTGCGAGCTTTTTTCAATTTTGTAAAAAAAATCATCTAAGACAGCTGTAAGGTAGCTATGGGATGACTTTCTTTACGATTCAATCGTTTGAAATGCAATGATTTTTTAAAAAATCAACCACTTACTCATTTCCACACTTGGCAACCTTTTGGCAGAGTCAAGGGTAGCTTTGGCCATTATGACGGGTAATTGAGTTGATAAGTGAAATATTTCCCAGAGATAGCTCCAAAGAAAGCGGTACCTTTTTTACTACTCTACTTTTAAATGACTATCCAGCTTACACCTCCTATACAAGCTAGCACAATGTACGTTTGATCCTCCCAGATTAATCATTATGTTTCACACCAGGTTCCATATATAACATATTTATCGAAACAAAAGCTTGTATGCCTTAACAATCGGTATAGCAATCATTAAATACTCCCAGTTGCGTAGACCTTATTTTGCTATTCATGAGTAATTTAATTTTTTTTTTATTGGGTGTTTGAAATATTTTATAGGCATAAAACGTTTTTTAGAGTAATCAAATTCAACAATTATTGAATAAAACTTTTTTAAATTAAAAATTTCAAAATATTATAATATAAAGTAATTTAGACAAACTTTATTACAATTTGAAGTAAAAATCAAAATTATTTTTTTATTTAAATTAACTTTTAACTTTTTTAATAATAAATTTAAGAAAAGTGCGATTAAATGATGACAACGAGATTTTGAATTTTTTTACAAAGTTTTGTCAAAATTTCAAAAAAAATTCAACAAGTTAATCAAAATTAATTTTAAAAATGTATTTAATCACAATTTTGAATTATTTTAATTAAAAACCATAGGAATCTGAAGTTTTTGAAATCGAGGATTTCACCACTTTATCAGAATGGGAAAAGTTCGAGCAACATTTAAAAATTCAAATTATTTTCGTTAAAATATTCAAAAAAAATTAAATCTTTTAGTTTTTATAAATACACTTATTTATCATTTTTATATTTATTATTCATCATTGTAGATTCATGGCAGAAATAGAGACGATTATGCAAGCATGGAACCTCACATCACAACGCCATAAACACCCTGTCAACCTGCTTTGCAAAAAACAGTTTGCTCCACACTTTGATAAGGTTTTTATACCAAGTCATAATGATAATAATAAATACTGATGCTGATGATGATGATGATGATGATAATAATAATAATAATAATAATAATAATAATAATAATAATAATAATAATAATAATAATAATAATAATAATAATAATAATAATAATAATAATAATAATAATAATAATAATAATAATAATAATAATAATAATAATAATAATAATAATAATAATAATAATAATAATAATAATAATAATAATAATAATAATAATAATAATAATAATAATAATAATAATAATAATAATAATAATAATAATAATAATAATAATAATAATAATAATAATAATAATAATAATAATAATAATAATAATAATAATAATAATAATAATAATAATAATAATAATAATAATAATAATAATAATAATAATAATAATAATAATAATAATAATAATAATAATAATAATAATAATACTAATAATAATAACATTAATAATAATAATAATAATAATAATAATAATAATAACAATAATACATTTAATCAAGTCATAAAAAATGACTCCATAATAAAATCACCATTATAGAAAAGAATTAATAACCATCTATTCAGAATCGAAAAATAAATGCTTTTATTTTAAATATTTCATATGTTTATACACATTTCTCTGAGTGGCCTCGAAGCTCTACGGGGTTAATGCCACTATAATAATATTCGTGTTTGTATTGTATTGTATTGTATTGTATTGTATTGTATTGTATTGTGTTGTATTGTATTGTATTGTATTGTATTTTGTTGTATTGTATTGTATTGTATTGTATTGTATTGTTTTGTTTTGTATTGTATTGTATTGTATTCTCTACAATTTCAACTTCGACCCCTCTGAACTCATCCTACTGTTTATCTCTTTACCCTTCTTCTTTCACTTTCAAAACGTCCATTCATGAGTTTTTTTTAATGTTTTTTTTTCTTATTACACCTTCCAGTTTTTCACTTGATACCTTTCCTGATTAAGCCCTCCTCCCTCTCATCCTCCTCTCTGTTTTTTACCTTCTCCAACTCTTTCACTCACTTCATTCTCCCTGTTCATTCCTCCTTCCACCCACCTACCCTCCCACCCACCTACCCTTCCACCCACCTACCCTTCCACCCACCTACCCTTCCACCTACCTACCCTCCCACCCACCTACCCTCCCACCCACCTACCCTCCCACCCACCTACCCTCCCACCCACCTACCCTCCCACCCACCTACCCTCCCACCCACCTACCCTCCCACCCACCTACCCTTCCATCCACCTACCCTTCCACCTACCTACCCTCCCACCCACCTACCCTTTCACCCACCTACCCTTCCACCCACCTACCCTTCCACCCACCTACCCTTCCACCCACCTACCCTCCCACCCACCTACCCTTCCACCCACCTACCCTTCCACCCACCTACCCTTCCATCCACCTACCCTCCCACCCACCTACCCTCCCACCCACCTACCCTCCCACCCACCTACCCTTCCACCCACCTACCCTTCCACCCACCTACCCTTCCACCCACCTACCCTTCCATCCACCTAACCTCCCACCCACCTACCCTTCCACCCACCTACCCTTCCATCCACCTAACCTCCCACCCACCTACCCTTCCACCCACCTACCCTTCCACCCACCTACCCTCCCACCCACCTACCCTTCCACCCACCTACCCTTTCACCCACCTACCCTCCCACCTACCTTTCCTCCCAACCACCCTATCTCCCTTGCTCACTCTACCATCCTACCCACCCTATCTCTCCACCCACCCTATCTCCCCATCCACCCTATCTCTCCACCCACCCCATCTCCCCATCCACCCTATCTCCCCCATCCACCCTATCTCCCCATCCACTCTATCTCTCCACCCACCCTATCTCCCCATCCACCCTATCTCTCCATCTACCCTTTCTCTCCATCCACCCTATCTCCCCCATCCACCCTATGTCCCCATCCACCCTATCCCCCCATTCACCCTATCTCCCCCATCCACCCTATCCCCCCATCCACCCTATCCCCCCATTCACCCTATCTCCCCCATCCACCCTATCTCCCCCATCCACCCTATCCCCCCATCCACCCTATCTCTCCATCCACCCTATCTCCCCCATCCACCCTATCCCCCCATCCACCCTATCCCCCCATCCACCCTATCCCCCCATTCACCCTATCTCCCCATTCACCCTATCCCCCCATCCACCCTATCCCCCCATCCACCCTATCCCCCCATCCACCTTATCCCCCCATTCACCCTATCTCCCCCATCCACTCTATCCCCCCATCCACCTTATCCCCCCATTCACCCTATCTCCCCCATCCACTCTATCCCCCCATCCACCCTATCCCCCCATCCACCCTATCCCCCCATCCACCCTATCCCTCCATCCACCCTATCCCCCCATCCACCCTATCCCCCCATCCACCCTATCCCCCCATCCACCTTTCTTTTCCACCCACTCCTCTTTTCTTTTTAACCCAGTTTTTCACCCACCCAGCAAACGGTGAACGGTAGGAAGCAATATTGGAAGGAGTCACTCATGAACATTGGATACTCTGATTACAAATTCATCATCACCCACCACGCCCTCAAGCTCATGCTCAACAACCAAAAAGAACACAAAGACTCTAAAGAAGGTAAAGGTAACAAAGATTATTTTTGTAAACCACTGACCTTGGAACTCCTTGTACTTGAGGTCATTTCAATAGTATTCGTTTTGTTTATTGTCGCAATGATGGTTGTGCTGGTGGCAATGATGACGACAGCAGCTTTGTTGCTTGTTATAATATCCGTACTACTACCACTACAACTACTGCTACTACGACTACTACTACTACTACTACTACTACTACTACTACTTCTACTACTACTACTACTACTACTACTACTACTACTACTACTACTACTACTACTACTACTACTACTACTACTACTACTACTACTACTACTACTACTACTACTACTACTACTACTACTACTACTACTACTACTACTACTACTACTACTGCTACTACTACTACTACCATTACTACTACTACTACTACTACAACTACTACTACTACTACTACTACTACTACTACTACTACTACTACTACTACTACTACTACTACTACTACTACTACTATTACTACTACTACTAATAACAATAATAATAATGAAAAGAATAATAAAATAACAAAAATAATATGAATAAAAGTATAAATACATTTCAACCACGTGATGGAAGACAAGGAAGGGCAGGAGGCACTGGGCGGTCATGGTGATGAGGATACTGCTAATGACCACAACCCATCAAAAAGTTAATATGAATAAATAAATGAATGTACAATTTGTTATAGCGCACAGTTTCTTTATATATTATTTCATTCCGTCCATCCATTCATCCATCAATTTATCCATCCATTTTTTCATCCCTTTATTCATTCATTTTCATATCAATTCATTCATTCATTCTCTCATACATTTCTATACTCAACCACTCATCCATCTATTTCACATAAAACATTCTTCTTTTGCGTCCATCTTTCCACTCATCCATACATACATCCATTCATCTTTTCATCCATTCATTCATCTGTTTATCCATCAATTTATTGATCTATCTGTTCATCCAACCGTGAATTCATGCATTCATGCATTCATCCATTTGTACATCCATCTATTCATTTATCTGTTTTTACATTCATTCATCCATCCATCCATCTATCCATTCATTCATCCATCCATCTATCCATTCATCCATCCATCCGTCTATCCATTCATTCATTCATCCATCCATCTGTCCATTCATCCATCCATAGCGCCTGCAGTCTGGAATGACATGATGGACAACACTGATCTATTTCCTGTTGTAACCCATTGTATTCATAGGTAGTGGGGAGGAAGAGGGTGAAGAAAGGAAGAGGAGATGGGAGAGGATAGAGAGAAAAGGAAGAAAGGAAAGAGTATAAAGAGAGGAGGAGGAGGAAGGAGAGGATGGAGAGAGAAGGAGGAGGTGGAAGAGTAGAGAGAGAAGTAGGAGGTAGGAGAGGATGGAGAGAGAAGGAGGAGGTTGGGAGAGGGTGGAGAGAGAAGGAGGAGGTGGGAGAGGGTGAAGAGAGAAGGAGGAGGTGGAAGAGGGGGGAGAGAGAATGAGGAGGTGGGAGAAGATGGAGAGAGAAGGAGGAGGTGGGAAAGGTGGGAGAGAGAAGGAGGAGGTGGGAGAAAATGGAGAGAGAAGGAGAAGGTGGGAGAGGATGGAGAGAGAAGGAGGAGGTGGGAGAGGATGGAGAGAGAAGGAGGAGGTGGGAGAGGGGGGAGAGAAAAGGAGGAGGTGGGAGAGGGGGGAGAGAGAAGACAATTGCCACACCACCATTAAAACCACCACAACTACCACCACCAAATCAACACAACAACCACCACACCGATACCACAACAGCCACAAATACTACCACAAAACGTCCACAACAACAACAAAAAACACCATAATCGCTATCACCACCATCATCACTATCACCACCATAATCACTATCACCACTATCTTTACCATCGCCACCATCATCACTATCACCACTATCATCACCATCACCACCATCGTCATTATCACCACCATCATCACCATCACCACCATCGTCACTATCACCACTATCATCACCATCACCACCATCATCACTATCACCACTATCATCACCATCACCACCATCGTCACTATCACCACTATCATCACCATCACCACCATCATCACTATCACCACTATCTCTACCATCATCACTATCATCACTATCACTACTATTATCACCATCACCACCATCGTCACTATCACCAATATCATCACCATCACCACTATCTTTACCATCATCACTATCATAATCACTATCACCACCATCATCACTATCACTACTATCCTTACCATCATCACTACCATCATCACTATCACCACCTTCATCACCATCACTACCACCATCATCACCATCACCACCCTCTTCATCATCACCACCATCATCATCACCACCATCATCACCACTACCACCATCATCACCATCGCCACCACCATCATCCTCACCATCATCACCACTATCATTACCATCACCAGCATCACCATCACCACCATCATCACCATCACCACCACACGAAGGTGGTTTGGCGTGAATGAAATGCTCGTGTTGACACCTGCCGACGTTGAGATTGCAGACGACAGCAAAGTCAACATGCTTATCTCATGTCTCTCTGTGGCTGCCTTCAATACCGAGTGGTGCGTTGAGGTTGTTTTTGAAGGTGGTAAAAGTTTTTGGGGGGGGGGGGGGGGGGGGTGGGAGGATGGGTTTACTGGGGATAATGGGGTTTCTATGCTTGTTGGGTGTTTTTTGGTGTGTTGGGGAAGAGGGGGGGGGGTTGAGTGGTTAAGGGTGAATTGTTTTTTTGGGGGATGAGTTGGAGGATTTCTGGTGATGGATGTTCAATGGGGGGTTGGGTGTTTGGGGGTGGCTGGTTGGAAGTTGGAAAGAAAACAGGAGGGCTTTGTAGAAAGAAGGGAAAGGAGAAGGCGAGATAAGGAGGAAGAGGGATAAAGAAGGTGGCTTTGGAAAAAAAAAGGAGGAAAAAGAAAGAGAAGGAAAAGAAAGAAGGAAAGAGAAAGAAGGAGGAGAAAGAGAGAGAAGGAGGAGGAGAAGGAGGAGAAAGAGAGAGAAGGAGAAGAAAGAGAGAGAAGGAGGAGGAGAAGGAGGAGAAAGAGAGAGAAGGAGGACGAGAAGGAGGAGAAAGAGAGAGAAGGAGAAGAAAGAGAGAGAAGGAGAAGAAAGAGAGAGAAGGAGGAGAAAGAGAGAGAAGGAGAAGAAAGAGAGAGAAGGAGGAGAGTGAGAGTGATCACACGGTGCCATCACATGCAGTCACCTGCCGATGTTTGTGCAGAGGGACTCCAAGGGCAGACGATGCTTTAACGGAGGTTGATGTCTATCGTACGA